>CP049707.1:22444481-22479712 GCA_004148225.2 Heterodera glycines
GGAGCTCTACTACATCTCGCAGAACGCGACACGCATCGCGCGTGCGCTGTTTGAAATTGCGTTGCGCCGCTGCTGGGCTCAAACAACAGAAGCATGCCTGACGATGGCCAAATGCATTGAAAAACGCCTGTGGCCATTCAACTCGCCCTTAAGGCACACAAAAAAAAATTTTTTGGAAATTTTTGTGTCTCAACGTTTTTGCAGGCATTTGGCCGACATTGATGTGCTCAGCTTCAGTACGGTGCAAAAAATTGAGAACCGTGGCCTCAACTTTTTCGCCCTGTTCGACATGGATGCCAAGGAGCTGGGCGCATTGTGCCATGCCGACGGACAGACCATTTACAATGCCATTCGCATGATGCCAGTGATTGAAGTGGAAGCCAAAATTCGACCAATCACTTGGTTCTCACTTCACTTTTTTCTTGGCAAATAATACAAAGGGCTAGAATTTTCACGACTCGGTCATCAATTTTCGACTTTTTTAATAAAAAAATTTCCCCGTAAAACTTTTAAAAACAAAATTTTTTCGTCTGCTTTTTTTCTTAGAAAAAAAAAATCTTTGTCATTTATTTTTTTATAATTTTCAAAGAAAAGAAAATGAACTTTTTACTGAAACAATCGCCAATCGTAAAAAATTTCGAAAACTAAAAAATGTCGCTTTTTTAAAAATTCGGGAGCGGTTGGGGGCGGGAAATTGTACCCTAATGCCTGCGCATCTATAATACATAAAATTTTGATGTGACATATTGTATTTTTCCAGCTCAATCATCCAAATTGATGCATTTTTGCGGCCAATTTTTGTGTGGAACAACGCACTGTTGGGATCCGCACAACATTATTGGGTGATTGTGGAGGACTGTGACGCGAACATCATTCTTCATTATGAGAATTTTTTGCTCACCAAAAAAATTGTACGTGTTCAAAATGACGGACAATCATACCCGATTAGAGAGCCATCATTAAGCCCCAATTAAAACTAATTACGCCCAATCAGAGAGCCATCATTAAATGATTAGTAAAACAACTATTTAGTCAACTTTTATTTGTGCCCGATTATTCAGGCACTTTCTGGTGAGCCGCAACGACTGATCTTCACAATTCCGGTCAACGAAGACCAAATACAGCATTCCTATTTGCTGCGCGTGGCCAGCGACGTATTTGTGCTGGATGACACTGTTGTGCAACTGTCCTTGGCACGAAGCATTTTGCCGTCGTCAATTAAACCGCACACCGGTGCGTGCGTTCGATAAAATTTTGTTATATTTATTGTTGTGCCTTTCTTTACTTGACCAATTTCGACGCCTGAAATCTCGCCGAAACAAAATCTCACCGCCGAAAAATAATAAGAAAAAAATCTTATAAAGTTGTTTATTTGAAAACTCTAGAAAAAAAAAATTTTCAAAAATTTTTAGGTGAATTACTAAGATTTTTTGAAAAATCGCTGAAAATTTCTCGAAAATTTTTTTTTCTTAGAATTTTCTTACGAAAAACTTGCTAATATTTCTATGTTAGTAATTTTTTTTTTTGAATTTCTCGAGGCTGGAAACACAGTGCACCCCTTATTAACAAACAGTTAATTTCCAGAAAATGCATCATTTTTTGAAACAGATTTGTTGGATTTGGACCCGCTTCCACTCGCTGCGCTGAACAACCCACCCTTTCAAAGCTTGTACAACTTTGAATTCTTCAACCCTGTCCAAACACAAGTGTTCCACACGCTTTACGCTACTGATGAAAATGCGCTGATCGGAGCGCCGACATCATCCGGCAAAACATTGTGTGCCGAGTTGGCCATTTTCCGGCTCTTCAACCAAAAACCCGGGAAAAAAGTGGGCGTTGGAACAAAAACGTTTTCAATAATTAACAAATCTTGTTTAAGTGCGTGTACATTGCACCGTTGAAGGCGTTGGTGCGCGAGAGAGTATTGGATTGGGAGGACAAATTTAATCGACGGCTTGGCTATCAGTAATAATGCACTTGCCGTATTTTAATAGAACCCCCTGAGTTTTTTAGCCCCCTCGGCGGGGGGGGGGGGCTCTAATGGAATGAGCCTTATAATAGAAGAAATACAGAACATTACAATAAAATGCCACCCGAGACCTTCCCCCTTTAGAAGAAATACAGAACATTACAATAAAATGCCACCCGAGACCTTCCCCCCTTTTAATTTATTTTTTAATAGCTGAAAATTGCTGTAATTCATTGCTTTCCACCAACAGAATTGTGGAAGTGTCCGGCGACAACACGCCCGAGCCACACGAACTAAACAGGGCATCCATTCTGATCACAACACCCGAGAAATGGGACGGGATCACGCGCTGTGCGGACACACGGCACTACGTCAAACAGGTGGAACTGTTGGTCATCGACGAAATTCATTTGCTTGGCGTTGAACGCGGTGCTGTGCTTGAGGCAATCATCACCAGGTGAGTGGGCAGGCAATCCTCGGATATTGTTATCATGTAAAATTTCAAATTTTTTGAATTTTTATTGTTAAAGAATCAAGTCGATGGCACGCCGTCGTGAGCTTGCCAAGTTGCCGGTTCGCGTTGTTTGCCTGTCCACCGCGTTGGCAAATGCTGGCGATGTGGCTGAATGGATTGGCGTTCGGGATCATGGGCTCTTCAATTTCAGGCCCAGTGTCAGGCCGGTGCCTGTCCAGGTGCACATTCAAGGCTTTCCTGGCCAACACTATTGTCCACGGATGGCACTGATGAACAAGCCCGCTTATCAGGCAAGTGCCATAGCGACTGATGGCAAGTTGTGGGTGCCATGGTCATTGGTGGCTTAGTGTGGATGCCAGGTCATTCCCCCATCCATCACTTTTTCAGTACATCAAACAATTCTCGTCCACAAAACCTGCACTGATCTTTGTTGCCTCACGACGACAAACGCGCCTGACAGCGATGGCACTGCTCGGCTTGTTGCAGCGTGAAGGGGAACAAAGCCATCAGCAATGGTTGGGCATGAATCAGACAGAGTTGGAGCGCACGTTGGCCTCTGTGCGGGATGACAACCTGCGACTGACGCTGACCTACGGTGTTGGCATCCATCATGCCGGACTGCACGTGGTCAGTCGATGAAATAATGTAATGTCATGTCACTGGCATTTTCTACCTCTCGAAACTCTCGATTTGGTTCATCGAGTCTGAAAGATGAAAACATTGAGTCCCATATTTTCAAATCTCCACCAATCTGTGTTATTGTTTTGTTGTACAACTACAGGCTGAGCGTGCACTGGTCGAACGACTGTTTGTTGAACGCAAAATTCAAGTGTTGGTCGCAACCGCAACGCTTGCCTGGGGCATCAATGTGCCGGCCCATTTGGTCATTGTGAAGGGCACCGAATACTATGATGGCAAAACGCACAAATACATCGATTTCCCAGTGACAGGTGAGAGGAGCTTGTCATGGACTCTCGATTCTCGAGAGGCACTAGTTTTGGCGTTCATTCATTGTATCTCTTGGTCATGTGCCATGTTTTTGGTTGTTTACAGACGTTTTGCAAATGATTGGCCGCGCGGGTCGTCCACAGTATGACACGTCCGCTGTTGCGGTGGTCTTTGTCCAGGACACCAAAAAGAACTTTTACAAGCGCTTCCTCTACGAGCCATTCCCGTTGGAATCGAAGTGCCAAAAAATGACAAAAATAGAAAAAATAATCAAGTCAATTATTTTCTTCAGCCTTTTGCCCGTGTTGGCCAACCACGTGAATGCCGAAATTTGCTCAGGACTGATCACAAATCGACAACAAGTTGTCGGCTATTTGGCTGACACCTATTTGTACCGGCGACTTTTTTCCAACCCCGCGTAATACATACAGTATATAAAATAAATACCGTAATTTTGTGACTTTACAGCTATTATGGTCTTGAAGCACTGAATGATGGGGAATTGACGAATTTCTTGAGCACAATCGTCGATCAATGCCTGGCCGAACTTTGTCAGTCGGGCTGTGTTGTGCTTGACGAAGTTGGTGAAAAAAAGAAAAACATTCAGATTTGAAAAAAAAATATTTTAAGGAAGAGAATGGCACTGTTGACCCGACCCCGTTGGGCAAAATTGCCAGCAGATACTATCTGCAACATTTGACAGTTCGGCACTTCAAAATGCACATTCGCAGTGCCATGTCTGTTGAAGACTTGCTGCAGTGTTTAGCGGTGCAAAAAAAAAGGATTTTACCGAAAATAAAATTGTTTTATTTTTTCCCAACAGGACTGCCCAGAATACGAGGAAATCCCTGTCCGTCACAATGAAGACCAAATCAACAGGTGTCTCCCAGCATTTGTTCATTTTGATCTATTAAATCCTTAATTCATGCGCCAATTGCCATTTTACTATATTATCCATTCATTTTCAAAATTTGACACCCAATTTTTGCAAAATTTCAGTGAAATTCAATCCTTTTTGCCCATCCGATTGTCTACCTCCGATTGGGGTTCACCCCATGTGAAGGCCCATCTTCTTTACCAGGCCCACTTTTCCCGCATGAAATTGCCCGTCGATTACACCACTGATCAGCGTTCCATCATTGAATCATGCATTCGAATCATACAGGCAAACAGCGATCATCATTATCATTTTTGCCAAAATGGATTACATTTCGGTCAATTCTGTTCAGGCAATGTTCGACATTTGTCTGGAATTCGCGTTTGTCGACACGGCAATCAATGTGCTGGTGCTGCTTCAACAAATTTACCAAGCCCGATGGTACTCTGACCATCCGTTGTTGTGTCTGCCCCACTTCAGTTCACATTCCATCGATGGCATTGCGTAATAATTACTCATTCACACATAATTTTAATTGGTTTGAAATTAACTATTCTCCCCCCTTTTTTTGTCAGACCGTTTTGCACAATCCCACAACTTCAACACCAATTGGGCATTTACGCATTGGACGATGCAAGAACGACAAAATCTAATGAATTTGAACGGCAGCTGATTCGTAGACTTAGAAAGAACAGCATTTTGAAGGAGTTCGAGGCCAAGGAGGTGCGTAGAGATAGTGTGATTGAGTTATCTGTCGCGCGCTAATTTTTCCCAAATCACCAAAAGGATGTGCCATTCATTCTCCTCCCGCCGAATTAGTTTCGGCGTTCATTAGAATAAAACTTCGGTACTTATACAGTTTGACCCACATAAAAAAAATTTTTGTTTTATTGATAGAAATTGTTTCCGGGGATTTTTGGGGCCCCTGATCATGAATTTTAACTCTATTTGACGAATTTCCAAACCCTAACCCGAAATTAGAATATTTAGTTGAACTTAAGAAATTTGTTAAATTTTATTTGTTTTTTTGAGTATGTGTTGAATTACATGGCATCAACGCTTGGTCTGAGTCAATATAATATGAGCAACACATCGCAGAATCATGGAGCACGCATTTTGGCACATTTAAAACCGATTTTTGAAAAAAAAAATTTCAAAAAAAATGTTCGAAGTGGGTCAAACTGTATAAGTACCAAAATTTCGAATAAGTTTTTAATGGAAAAAAAAATTGGGGATTGGGGATTTATTTTTAAAAAATAAATTCCTTAGGAATTTTCCTTTTCATCATTTTTTTCAGCTTCTCCAAGGCCTGATGAGGTGGCCTGTGCTGAGAATTGAAGAAACAATTCTACAGGATCAACTGAAGGAAAGGGGTGTGAACATCAAATCAGATTGCGCACCCATTGAACTCAGTTGTGATCACCTTTACAAATTACGATTTACACTCAAATTGCATGGGCCAAGTCGGGTGAGCATTTTTGGCCATTCGGACAAAAGATTATAATTGACTGATTCCCGTAATTACGCATCGAAAAATACAAACCCTGGAGTTTTTCGAGCTGAGGCTTGAGCACCAGAGATACAACAGAATTCCGATTTTCAATATTTTGTGGGCCAAATTCACTATTTTGTTAGTTGGATTTCCGTTTTTTTTTTTGCCGACGTATTGTGTCCCTGTTGAGCAGACAATTCGATTTGACAAATATGTTTTTTTTACAACACAGTTCCATTCGGATGCCTTCTGTCCCAAATATCCGAAGAAGCGGAAAGCCGGCTGGGTGTTGCTAATGGCCGACACATTGTCCAAGCAGATTTGGTCTGTTGAACGAGTGTCACCATGGGAAAAAACAAATGACAACAAATATGTTCGACTTTCCTTCACCACGCCGAATGAACCGTGAAAAATTTGTGAATTTATTTTTTAATTTTAAAACGTTTTTCAGCGGTTTTCATTCGCTGCTCATTTGTTTGATGTCCGACACATATTTGGGCATTGATCAGCAATATTCGCTCAACATTTGCCTTACGGATCATCGCTCATAAATTTCCTTCCTTTTTCAATATTGAATTAAACAGATCGGGTTTTTCTCGTTGGTGATAATCTGATAACAATTTATTGTTGCAATCTTTCGTTTTTTGCTTATGTGCGACTGTGAATAATTGTTTTGTTTTTTATCAATGAATGACCAAGCAGAAAATTCTATTCCCATTGTAATTTTAATATTTAATAAATTGCCAAAATGGGAATTTTAATTTCCTCTTTTTATATACATAAAAATTTTGCCTTTTCAAAATTATTTATAATAAATGGGAAATTAATTTTAATTATAACTGCTGTGCCCACCTCTTCCAATTGTATGGGCATGTCCCCAAGTGCCGGTTTCACCATCTGCAGCACACGAGGCCCCTCAATTATCCCATTTTCGAGAAACATTTGGAGCACAATGCTTGATTGAAGTGGCGGATGCCTATTAATTAAAAAAAACAATTATAATTTTAAAAAAAGCTTTTTACCCTTTGTCCTTGGCGATCACTTCCAATTCCATTGATTCCCCGCCCAGCATTTCGGACAGTTCGACCAGTGGCCTGTCCGCCACATACAGAACTCCGGTGACGCGGTCGACACGGAAAACTTGAAATTTTTGACACTATTTAATAGGGTCCGGACCCCGTCACCCCCGCCCCTGCACCTTTACAAATTACGATTTACACTCAAATTGCATGGGCCAAGTCGGGTGAGCATTTTTGGCCATTCGGACAAAAGATTAGGGGTGAAAATACACCCCCTAAGAATTGCATATTCGTGGGATAAAAGGCAAAAAATTTATACAAATTTGAATTTTTAACCATCTTTGACAAATTTTTTATGAAATAAAGTATATTTGCTGTTAATTTCCAATATATTTGTGTTTTAGTGGTTAGTGCTTCAACACTAACAGTATTTCTTGTTAGGAGTTCGACACCGGTTGACGTTTTCATTTGAATTTATTTTTATCTGATTAATGCAGGGTTTCTTTATGTTCTTATTTCTAAGAAATGTTCTGATTTTAGGGCGTATTTTCATCCAAAAGAATGAAATTTCTGAAAAATTTGGCTAATTTCTAACAAAATTCATAAAAAAATTTCCCCCGGCGGCGCCTATCGGTACCACCGGCCCCCCAAAAAACTGAAAAATTTGTGAATTTATTTTTTAATTTTAAAACGTTTTTCAGCGGTTTTTATTCGCTGCTCATTTGTTTGATGTCCGACACATATTTGGGCATTGATCAGCAATATTCGCTCAACATTTGCCTGCTGGGAAATTTAAATTCAGATTTGAGTTATGACAGTTGTATTCATGATTGATGATCCGAAACTCTCGGGTATTTGTCATATCCAACTTTTTAGGGCTTAAAAATTTCTGTCAAAAGGGGACGGAGAGGATGGCCATTGGATTTCGATACTTATTTTAAAGGACACCCTTGAATCCAAGGGCGACGAATTCCATCGGGGTCATCGGAACAAATACAATGGAATAAATTTACAAATCTCACATTTCGTGGCAGCCGGCTGCTGTCGCTGTCCAAGACTAAATTCAACGCGACCATTGTCCCCCGCGTCTTTGTCCCGGGCGAAAAAACGTCCCACCGCGCTGCCAGCCGGCATATTATCCAGCAGGCGGATTTGCGTGTCCTGCCGATCCCACGTGATCACTGGTCGATTGTCATTTTTGTCCAACACATTCAATTGGATCTGAAAATATTTTCCAAAAATATGTATGATTAGGACAAATTATTAAATATGGCAAAAGCATGATAATAATAATTATATTCGAAATTTCCCCGCCCAGCATTTCGGACAGTTCGACCAGTGGCCTGTCCGCCACATACAGAACTCCGGTGACGCGGTCGACACGGAAAACTTGAAATTTTTGACACTATTTAATAGGGTCCGGACCCCGTCACCCCCGCCCCTGACGGGGGCAGGACAAGTTTTTTGGCCTCACCCCCGCCCCCGCGACTCTGACCCCCGCCCCCGCGACCTTCGCCCCCGCGGGGCACGGGGGTGAAAATACACCCCCTAAGAATTGCATATTCGTGGGATAAAAGGCAAAAAATTTATACAAATTTGAATTTTTAACCATCTTTGACAAATTTTTTATGAAATAAAGTATATTTGCTGTTAATTTCCAATATATTTGTGTTTTAGTGGCTAGTGCTTCAACACTAACAGTATTTCTTGTTAGGAGTTCGACACCGGTTGACGTTTTCATTTGAATTTATTTTTATCTGATTAATGCAGGGTTTCTTTATGTTCTTATTTCTAAGAAATGTTCTGATTTTAGGCGTATTTTCATCCAAAAGAATGAAATTTCTGAAAAATTTGGCTAATTTCTAACAAAATTCATAAAAAAATTTCCCCCGGCGGCGCCTATCGGTACCACCGGCCCCCCAAAAAACCTATTTTTTCTTAAAAAATTAGCCCCGCGACTCTGACCCCGCCATCCCGCCCCCGCGAAAAGCCACCCCCGCCCACGGGTCCGAACCCTACTATTTAATTTCCAGCAGATTTGGAAAAGCTGTTCTGCTGGGAAATTTAAATTCAGATTTGAGTTATGACAGTTGTATTCATGATTGATGATCCGAAACTCTCGGGTATTTGTCATATCCAACTTTTTAGGGCTTAAAAATTTCTGTCAAAAAGGGACGGAGAGGATAGCCATTGGATTTCGATACTTATTTTAAAGGACACCCTTGAATCCAAGGGCGACGAATTCCATCGGGGTCATCGGAACAAATACAATGGAATAAATTTACAAATCTCACATTTCGTGGCAGCCGGCTGCTGTCGCTGTCCAAGACTAAATTCAACGCGACCATTGTCCCCCGCGTCTTTGTCCCGGGCGAAAAAACGTCCCACCGCACTGCCAGCCGGCATATTATCCAGCAGGCGGATTTGCGTGTCCTGCCGATCCCACGTGATCACTGGTCGATTGTCATTTTTGTCCAACACATTCAATTGGATCTGAAAATATTTTCCAAAAATATGTATGATTAGGACAAATTATTAAATATGGCAAAAGCATGATAATAATAATTATATTCGAAATTGGGTGAAATAAATATTATGATTAAAATTAATTTTAAAATTCTACCGGAATTTCGCCGTGTGATGGCCACAAGAGTTACATTGTTGATTTCTAAATAAATTTTTTTTTCAAAAAAATCTAAAAAACTTTCCATACTTTCGCTTCCATTTGTGGCAATAAAATTTGGATTGGGTTTTATCGTGAAATTGAGATGAAGCGAACGGACATTGCGCAACTTTGCCATGTCCAAACGGATGGTCCCATTTCCGGGCATAAAAACAGTTAAGTCTCCCTGATGCTTTTTCGAATCAACATCAGAAACATTCAACAGCATAAGTTCAAGCTTGCCATGGCCACTGTTTTCCTCTATGTCCACAATGATCAAAGCATTTTGGTCATCCTCTAGCACTCTAATTTTTTATAATTAAATTTTGTATTTAATTACAGTAACGATTTTCTTAAATCACATTTTTATATTTTAAATTATTATTTTTTGGAATTGACATCATTTTCATCATCGTTGTCCAATCGGGCAATGCTTAACGAGACGTATGGCGATGGGAATTGGAGCTGTTCATCAATGACTGGTTCACCCGTCAGCTCCAACAACAGTTGACATTCCGCCAAAACCTTTAAGATCACATTATATTCAAAACGTCTTAATTAAGTGCTAATTATGAAATAATCCTATAAAAAAAATTCATGCATTACCTGTCGTTTTTCCTGGTCTACAGCAACCACTTGAATACTGTAATTGCCTGGTGGGACACCTTCCCTAAATAAAAAAAGGATCAAAAATGCCGAACTCAAGATTTTAATGACTTTGGAACATTGGCACCAAAAACATTGCCAATGAATGGCTCCACCGACAACCAGCCAGGGTTTCCATCACTGATCAAATAGTTTACTGTAACAGTACTCGGCGGTGGGTGCTTTAACTGCAACTGCACAATTGGCACCCCTTCAAATAAACCAAAAAATTAAATTACTGTAAAACCAAAGAAATTACCGGTATGGATACGGTAGGCTGGCATCGATTTGTTATATAATTGGTTCGTGAAGTGGTATAGCTTCAAATTATTCTGAAAATAATTAATACACAAATGTTACCGTTTACAGACAGAATAATGTGTACCGTAACCCGTACTGGTACAATTTTCGTGTCACTTTGACCACTTCCGTCCACAACAACCAACAACAGTTCATGGGTGCCCTCTTCCGTTAATTTGACCCCGTCTTTTAATATGACGCCGAAAAGTCCATTTATTTCATCAAATTGTTCCAATTTAAAGAAAATTGACAAATTTCCAGCCAATGAAAGGGCATTGAAACGGTTTTCAGGTGCACTGAAATTAAATTTTGTTAAATTTATTTACAATAATAAATCAATTAGTTTTTTTCAGATCAGTTATCAACACGTAGAACATTTGATCATCGTATGTGATTTTATTTAAACTGTTTATAAATGTTGACAGATCAGTGATCAATATGTGGATCATCTTCTGATCATCCAAATGTGATTCATTATAAGGCAAACAAAAATTTTAGACCGTTTTAGAAATTAAGTGTTTGACCTAACCTAAAAAACAAAATCCGCTTTTTTATACCAAAATATTGACCTGACACTTTAAACTATATCATGATTTTTGATTTGGGATAACTGATCGAAGAAGGGCTTGCCCAGCTGATCAGGGCTTTAAAAATTCGATTTTTGACCATTTCTTGCCTGTCTTTGTCACTGATGCCGATCATAAACGGGGCATCACCTCTCAACTGTCCATTCACAACAACAATTTCATCGGAGAACAATTTCAATTCTGGCGGATTGTCATTTACGTCCCGTACCCGAACAGTTACTGCCTCCGGCAATGATCGGAACCCTGAATTATTTTCTTAACTTTTAACTTTTTGAATTTTAATGCCTCCATTTTTGCGCATAGCGGTCACAATTAGATGGTATACTTGTACCATGCTGTGGTCCAAGCATTGATGAGTACCATTGCCAGATTTCCATCCATTTTCGGCACCACAGTAAAGCCTCATTATGCCACCCGAGTCAATTTTGAATCTTGGAAATTTTCGGGATTTTTTAAATTTTGTTTTTTGTCCATACAAATGTGATCTGTGGCCGAACAACTCAAATTCGGCATGTTCATCCGCATTATTAGTATCGGAATTTTCCAATTTTATGCGTCCAATTTCTGTCCCATCAGTTGCATTTTCATCAATCACAAATTCATAGCCCGTTAAAGCTTCAGGATGATGAATTTGTGGTGGTGGTCCCTTGGGTGGGTCCTCAACAACAAATTTGCCTTTAAAAATGCTCATTGGTTGACTGATTTGATGCCCATTCCAATCAACAACGGAAGCAAATAACTGTAAAAAAGGAAATATTCTTATATTTTTAAAATGAATTAATTTCTTTCCAACTCTAATTTAATATTATTTTAAAATTTAATTTAAATGTTAAAATATGAATTGAAAATCAAAAAGTCTTCGAGACTCGCAAAAACCTAAACAACTTTTAGTAGTTTCAAACTGAGTGAGACTAATGACTCAACCGAGACTATAATTCACTTCCAAATGCCCAATTCCATAATAATTTATATATCCTTATTATGGTGATAGATATATTTTACTTACTGTGAAATCGAGTGGCTCATTTGCCACTTTTTCTTGGTCGTTAAGCCATAATTGTGCACTGTCTCCTGGTCCAATGTGATGAGGACGCATGTCCAACACAGTGTCGTTGGATGAATGAAGTTCAAGCCGTACAAGATAATCCATTTCGTCATGGCTAATAGGTTGGCTTTTGCTTTCAGGAATTGATATGGCCAAATTGGGAACTGGATTATGGGCCAAAGAAGGCAATGAAGCGAATGGAACGGCAATTTGCCAAATTGTGCTATTGTCTTGGCCCATTAATTGTGCATCGAGTTCAATTTGAATGGCTTTAATGTAGTCGTTCACATCAAGAAGATGATGCCATTTCTTGCCTGTCTTTGTCACTGATGCCGATCATAAACGGGGCATCACCTCTCAACTGTCCATTCACAACAACAATTTCATCGGAGAACAATTTCAATTCTGGCGGATTGTCATTTACGTCCCGTACCCGAACAGTTACTGCCTCCGGCAATGATCGGAACCCTGAATTATTTTCTTAACTTTTAACTTTTTGAATTTTAATGCCTCCATTTTTGCGCATAGCGGTCACAATTAGATGGTATACTTGTACCATGCTGTGGTCCAAGCATTGATGAGTACCATTGCCAGATTTCCATCCATTTTCGGCACCACAGTAAAGCCTCATTATGCCACCCGAGTCAATTTTGAATCTTGGAAATTTTCGGGATTTTTTAAATTTTGTTTTTTGTCCATACAAATGTGATCCGTGGCCGAACAGCTCAAATTCGGCATGTTCATCCGCATTATTAGTTCAGCTCAATCTCGATTGGATCAAGCCAATTTCTGTCTTCATCCTTGGAATCTTTTGATTCAATTGTTTTTGTTGGTTCTGTTGATGAACCAGTATTTATATTGTACAAATTGTGATCCAAATCCAATATGATTTGAGCCGGCTCATCATCAGAAGAGGAAGCAGTAGTTTCATTGTAGCTGCTGCTGCTATCGCTTTTCTCATCAGTAAAATCGTCAAACGATACAGTAAATGGTTGAAATGAATTAATTTCTTTCCAACTCTAATTTAATATTATTTTAAAATTTAATTTAAATGTTAAAATATGAATTGAAAATCCAAAGTCTTCGAGACTCGCAAAAACCTAAACAACTTTTAGTAGTACTTACCGTAACCAGTGTCGTTACAGTAGGTTTTGTCAGTTCAGCTTCTTCCGTCCACATTGATGTAATTTCGTGCATACCCTTCAGCACCTTTGCGCGTAATTTCGATGTAAATTTTATGTGGCCATGCGAAGCCTAAAAAAAAATTTTTACACAAATATTGTATATGACCGAGACTCTTCTACCTGTAGCTCAAAATTGTAGTCACCATTCTCAGTCTGTTCCCACTGCACAATGCTTCCAGGTTTAAGTAGAATTTGAACTTCGCTGAGGGTGTAATTTAATTCCTTAAATTTAAAAATTCACTTATTGACAAATTTTATCCAAATTTTTTGAGTGCCTATTACCTGGCTTAAAATGATGTGGCCAATAGTGAACCAATTGTTTTTGTCCTCGACCACTTCAAATTGTGGTGACACTGTGAAAGGTGCGTCAAAAAATGACACAACAGCGATCAGTTTGGTAGCCTATGGGGAAATAAATTCATTGTTAATTAGTTCGAAACAAAAATCGAACATTTTGGATCAGTAATTGGACTCTCTTTTTTCTGATTCCTACATTCTTTTAAATTAGAAATTGCAGAAAATTAGACCGGCTGGAACGGTATTCCCTTGAAAAACCGGGAATGCCGTTCTCGTTTCCCGTCTTTTTTGCCGGGATTGGGTTTTTACGAGAACGGGATAAAAGCGGGATTCTCATCCGTCTCGATTTTTTTGTTTCCGTCAAAATGATATTAATTTAATTTATTTTTCAATAATTTGAAATCGTATTTGTCAAATCCCACCTCGTTGTACCCCTGGGGCACCATCAGCTCGTAAAAATCCCGTTCAAAGTGTGGCACAAATTCGAACATCATTTCCTGCGCAATGGGCAACACCATGCTAATATTATTAGCTGTAGCAGCGGAAGAGTTTTGGTGAAGTTGTTGTGGCAAATCAAAACGGGCCGAGTTGATCAGTCCGCTGATCAACGGTTCAAATGTTGTTGCGCCAACTTCGTCAAGCTGGTTGAACTCATGACGATTCAAATTCAAAAGATTTGGTTGATTTTCGGCATTTTCCGCTGTTGGTCCATTGTCAGTCCGTTTTTCGAACTCGTCCACAAATGCACGAGGAGGCGAACTCGGCGGTGTTGGTCGTTTTTGTGGCTGATCAGATACGGTAGTGGGTTCCTGAAAAGCATGCATTAAACAAAAAAGCGCATAGTAAGTAAATTGATTTGAACAATTTTAGAGAATACAGTATCTTCCATTCCTCCTGTTGGTTTTTACTTACCGTAACCAGTGTCGTTACAGTAGGTTTTGTCAGTTCAGCTTCTTCCGTCCACATTGATGTAATTTCGCGCATACCCTTCAGCACCTTTGCGCGTAATTTCGATGTAAATTTTATGTGGCCATGTGAAGCCTAAAAAAAAATTTTTACACAAATATTGTATATGACCGAGACTCTTCTACCTGTAGCTCAAAATTGTAGTCACCATTCTCATTCTGTTCCCACTGCACAATGCTAGTGGTTAGTGCTTCAACACTAACAGTATTTCTTGTTAGGAGTTCGACACCGGTTGACGTTTTCATTTGAATTTATTTTTATCTGATTAATGCAGGGTTTCTTTGTGTTCTTATTTCTAAGAAATGTTCTGATTTTAGGGCGTATTTTCATCCAAAAGAATGAAATTTCTGAAAAATTTGGCTAATTTCTAACAAAATTCATTAAAAAAATTTCCCCCGGCGGCGCCTACCGGTACCACCGGCCCCCAAAAAAAATCTATTTTTTCTTAAAAAATTAGCATAAATCAATAAATTTGGTCATTCTTTAGACAAAATCTGTGCAATTTATGCCAAAAGGAATTGAAATTTTTTGGAGCTAATTCAAATCAAACCCCCGCCCCCATCCCTGCGGGGGCGGAATTGTCGTGCCCCCGCCACCGCCCCCGTGACTCTGACCCCCGCCATCCCGCGCCCCCGCGAAAAGCCACCCCCGCCCACGGGGTCCGAACCCTAGTTTAGAATTAATTTATTTTTCAATAATTTGAAATCGTATTTGGGTTATATTGCATTTTTGGAGTCCTGGCGATCTATATGATCGTAAAAATCCCGTTCAAAGTGTGGCACAAATTCGAACATCATTTCCTGCGCCATGGGCAACGCCATGCTAATATTATTAGCTGTAGCGACGGAAGAGTTTGGTGAAATTGTTGTGGCAAATCAAAACGGGCCGAGTTGATCAGTCTGCTGATCAACGGTTCAAATGTTGTTGCGCCAACTTCGTCAAGCTGGTTGAACTCATGACGATTCAAATTCAAAAGATTTGGTTGATTTTCGGCATTTATTTTCGAAATGAGGCTTTGAGGCTTTTTGTGGTTTTTTCAGAAATTTTGAGGCTTTTTGTGGTTTTTTGTTAAATTTTCCAAAAAACCACAAAATAAAAAAATTTTTAATGAAAATCTGCTAAAAATATGGTCAAAATTCTCAATTTTTCCCCCGGCGGCGCCTATCGGCACCGCCGGACCCTAAAAATCCTCTATTTTCTTAAAATTTTTGCTTAAAATTGCAAAATTTGACCATTTTTGTGGGCAAATTCTGTTAAACAAATCACATTAAAAATTACAAAAATTTTCCTGGTGGTGCCGATAGGCACCGCCGGACCCCCCTGTTCCCCAAAAAAATTGGAAAAAGCGTCGCAAAAATCAACTTCGATTTTTCATGCTCAGAATTTCACAAAATGCTTAGTTCTAAGAAAAAATTGCAATTGATCATGGACAATAAAAATATCACATTTGAACATTTTAAACGTGTTTTGAATAAATTTGTGAAAATGAGGCTTTTTGACCCAAAATGAGGCTTTTTATTTATTTTTATCTGATTAATGCAGGGTTTCTTTGTGTTCTTATTTCTAAGAAATGTTCTGATTTTAGGGCGTATTTTCATCCAAAAGAATGAAATTTCTGAAAAATTTGGCTAATTTCTAACAAAATTCATAAAAAAATTTCCCCCGGCGGCGCCTATCGGTACCACCGGCCCCCAAAAAAAACCTATTTTTTCTTAAAAAATTAGCATAAATCAATAAATTTGGTCATTCTTTAGACAAAATCTGTGCAATTTATGCCAAAAGGAATTGAAATTTTTTGGAGCTAATTCAAATCAAACCCCCGCCCCCATCCCTGCGGGGGCGGAATTGTCGTGCCCCCGCCACCGCCCCCGCGGTCGACCCAATTTTTTTGTTCAATGATTAGGAAGGAAAATGTTGACCTTCAATTTTTGGGGATAATGAAACTGCCGAAGAAAAGTGCAAAATTTTATAATAAAATAAAATAAATTTTGATTTTCACAGTATTTTTCCTAAATGACTAAAATCATTTGATTGTCCGACGATAATTAAATTGCATTAGCATAATTTACT
Organism: Heterodera glycines; assembly: GCA_004148225.2. Classification (NCBI taxonomy): domain Eukaryota; kingdom Metazoa; phylum Nematoda; class Chromadorea; order Rhabditida; family Heteroderidae; genus Heterodera; species Heterodera glycines. The sequence continues at coordinate 22,461,018 of CP049707.1, forward strand.
ACATAATTAGCATTAATAAATATATAATTGCAATAGAACCAACATCTCCCACTATCTACCGATATGGGATTTCGTTAGCAAATTTACAAAAGAATTTTTATCAATAATTTTATTTTTAAATATGTATAACCAGGGTTCGTAGATCTGAGGCTTTAGCCTCATTTTTGTGGTTTTTAGATAGGTCAATGAGGCTAAATTTTCGAAATGAGGCTTTGAGGCTTTTTGTGGTTTTTTCAGAAATTTTGAGGCTTTTTGTGGTTTTTTGTTAAATTTTAGATGTAAATCAATTATGCCGTTATGTTTATCAAAATTTTATGTGACACCTGATGAAATTAGCCATCATGGTTTTCGAAATATTTTGTATCAATACAAAAATTAAAAAAGGTTTTTTTTCCAAGAAAAATGAATATAAAAAATAGTATTTAAATTTTGAAAACTAATTTATAAATTAATTTATTAATTTTTTCAAAACTGAAACATTTCACCTGATGAACGGCCGCTGAGAATTGTCTCCGATAGACAGCGCGCATTGAGGCACGGTAATAATTAAGAGGAGGAGTGAGTGAATCTTAAAAATGGCAAAAAAAAAACTTTTTGGTTTAAAATTTGCATATTTTTTACTTGGCTTCGAGAACACATGCTTCCATGCTTCAAGATCTTCTGGCGTGAAATTCTCGCGATGAACCAAGCCCATGGGTTTGCCCAAAAAGCACGTCTCAAGAAAGCCATAATCGCGTGCCCACAGAAAAATTTCGGGTATCCAAGGGCATTGGATGAAGAAAATGTACCTGAAAAGGACGGCACGGCACATTTTCGAATTTAAAATTTAAATTGGAAAAGGTTGTTGATGACTATATGAAAAAGGAAGCACAAAAACGCAAAAAATGAGATGGACGAGATGACACAGGGTAAATGGAAATCCATTTTCATTCGTTAAATTCAATTAAATTTATAGGCCAAATGGGATGATCAGTAAAGGATAATTGATCGATCACTCAAATTTTTGAAAGCGTTTGAACAGATTAAAACTAGGGTGGTTAGCTCGACGCACCGAGCCTAGGAGTACCAAGGAGATTTTTCCAATCAAATTTGGATCAAACTTCAATTTCTATCCTGGTTCGCTAGAGCTGGAAAATGAAACTGCCGAAGAAAAGTGCAAAATTTTATAATAAAATAAAATAAATTTTGATTTTCACAGTATTTTTCCTAAATGACTAAAATCATTTGATTGTCCGACGATAATTAAATTGCATTAGCATAATTTACTACATAATTAGCATTAATAAATATATAGTCAATGTTTGGGGCTGGCTTAATCAGCAAGCCACACTTCCATGACGGCATTCACACGTTCGGGCACGTCCTGTTGCACCCAATGGACGCGTCCGGGATCAGTTCAAGTTTGACGTCACGGCACAGTCGTGCCGACAGTTCGGCCCTTCCAGGTCCAAAGCAGCGTCCTGCTGTCCCCAGATGATCAATGTTTTTGGCTAAAAATATTTTAAAAATATTATTGGAAAACCTAAAAATGCCTCATTGTCAGATGTAAATCAATTATGCCGTTATGTTAAATTCAAAATAGGCTGATCGGAAAATTTGAGATTTTTGGCCTAAATTTTTAGTACCTATATTTGGCACAGAAATGTCGCATTTGAAAGCGCCAGGAGTACCAAAACTCGGGAAAGCCATGCAGGAAAAGCATCACCGGCTTTGACTCATGCGCACCGCCTTCCACCATTTCAACGAAATGTAGTTGAATGTGCTACAATTAAAAAATATAATTTTTATACATAATTTTAAAAAATTGCCTCGGATCGGACAGATTGATTTTTGTAAGATTACCGAACGATTTGGAGTCGGGAAGGAGTTTTCAAGAGTTTGCAAATTAGTGCTTGACGTAACTATTTTTTCAATTATTGAAACCCGTAACCGTAATTACGGAGAATTTAATTACAAAAATTCGTCGTAATCGGTATTAAATACAAAAAAACACCCTTAAGGCCCGAGCTGAAACTTTTTTGAAATTGTACCCCTAAAAATCGACTTGAAAAAATTTATAAAAATAAATCCCTAAAATTGAAATTTTTCACAAAAAAAATCATCCTACTGGCTGGGGTCGAGGTGGTAAAAAAATTCGTAGAGACATTTCTTTAAATTTTCTAATCAATTTTTTGAAATTTAACCTTTCTGTTGATTAACATTATGTCATTGGGAATAACAAAATAAATATTTAAAAAATTCACTTTTAATTTGATAAATTTGTGCTTCCATTCTGGCCGGTCCAACAGTGCCGGGCGCATGTGTGGCTTGGCCACAAAATACGCGCCACGATGGTTCCACCAATCGACAAACATTTTGCCAATCGCAAAAATTGTCCAAATGATTGCCAATGAAGAAATGGCGGCGGTTAGAAAAATTGATTGCACCACCGTTGGCATATTAATTTGTTTATCAAAAAGGGTAGCTAAAATAAATAATATTTCTTTAGGAAATAAAAAATATTAATTTATAAAATTAAACAATTTCTGTACAATTTATTTTCAATATAAATTTATGGGGATTGACGTTAAAAAAAAAAAAATTCTTTTATACAAGCCGTGGATGCTGTAATGGAATTTCAATTTCCGTAATTTTTTTGGCCTCGAAATTCAATTTACGAATTTTATGGCATTGGATTTTATCGCTGATAAATACATTTCTCATTAAAATGAAATTATTGCAAAAAACAAAAAAATAAATAAATTGATCATTATAGCTAATTAACTAAGCCATAATGGCTCTAATGCACTTTATGAGTCCAATCGACTTTTATGAGTCCAATCGACTTTGAAATTTTAAAATTCAAAATAGGCTGATCGGAAAATTTGAGATATGTTCGAACAAACCCTATCTTTTTGGTATCATTCGAAAGCGCAAAGTCTGAATAATGTAATAATACGAGAAAACAAGAGAATTCTAACATTTCAAGAAAGTTACAAACGAAAATAATCAGCAATTACTCAATTAATCAAATCTTTTTTGGTAATTGCGCTACAATTAAAAAATATAATTTTTATACATAATTTTAAAAAATTGCCTCGGATCGGACAGATTGATTTTTGTAAGATTACCGAACGATTTGGAGTCGGGAAGGAGTTTTCAAGAGAGTCGATTGGACTCATAAAGTGCATTAGAGCCGAGATAATTTCACATTAGAAGGTAATTTGTATAATTCCTAATTGACTACATAAAAACATAAAAATGAGGTAATTTGTACTTTATACTTATGAAACCATTGAATGAGATGGATGGACTCAGACAAATATTTCTTATCAGAAAAACGACAATTTTTGGGGTGAAATAATATTATGAGCACACAAATAACGACGCGTAATTAATTAATTGATTTGCAAAAGGCCTCTTCTGCTGTTGTTGTACTGAAAACAGCGCAACTCTCGACACAAAAAGAAGAATTCGATTTTTAAACAATAATAAATAAATGCACTTTGTTCCTCGTTTTATAAATGTAATTTAATCAAATAAAATTGAAGGATTAAATTACATAAATTGAACATAAATTAAAGGGTTTTCAAAGCTTCAAAATCGAAGTTTTCAACCTTTTTTAAATTTTCAACGCCAAACGAATTGAATATAATTTTAAGCATTTTTTGTAGTTAATAAATGTTGTATACATATAATTTTAATCACTTTTTGAAGTAAACTAAATGTATTTATACTAATTTTTAGATCTTTAAATGAAAACCTTCTTCGGTAATTAATTTAATGGACTTTGGTACAATGGAATTTGTACAATTGAATTTTTTTACAAAATATTTCTGAATTATCATTGAGTTTCAATTATTAATAAAACATTTACATATTTGTTTATCCACTGTCTGAAGAAAATGACTAATAATTTTTTTTTTCTCATAAAATCTCACAAATTGAAATTTAATTTGACACAAATCCATTTCATTTTCTGATAATTTTAACTTTGTGTAAACAAAAGTTCTCTAAAAATAGGTTTCCACACATTCCTTGAGGCCAAAAGTGATGGATTAATGGCTGGGAGGGGTGGGGAGATTTAGAAAATGCGATCAACACAGGAAATGAATGCTCTAATCAAGTGATCAGGAAGAACAGAAGCAGGCGCTGTTCCAAACCATATCATTGCTTCACGTTCAGCAGCTGATTTTTTGTGCTAAAACGGTTAAAAATGATGATGGAGTTAAATTCTTTCGGTGTTCGTAACATTTCAAGAAAGTTACAAACGAAAATAATCAGCAATTACTCAATTAATCAAATCTTTTTTGGTAATTGCCTGAACGCTGCGTTTTATATATTTTAGCTTAGTTAGACTTTGTGCTTTCGAATGATACCAAAAAGATGGTTTGTTCGAACACGAACAAAGTTATTGTATAAAAACCCGGGATTGTCAATTGATTGGACTCATAAAGTGCATTAGAGCCGAGATAATTTCACATTAGAAGGTAATTTGTATAATTCCTAATTGACTACATAAAAACATAAAAATGAGGTAATTTGTACTTTATACTTATCCCCGCGCCCCCTTCACTTTGCTGATTGAGTAGATGGCTCTCTCTATTCACGTTGAAATTTCCGCATTTTTTTTCACCGCTTCGCTCTTGAAAAAGCAGCCTACGACTTGGGCAGGGTAGGCAGAAAAGAATGAATGCGGTTGATCAAGATCGATCGGACGAGTGCTTTCCTCCCCCCGCCCCATCACCCACTATCAATGGGGAAAGCTCTAGTAACAACACTCCATCTGCTTGCTGGAAAGAGGAGAAGCAGCTAGCAAAAACCGTTGAACGCACATACGCCTTTAGCTTTTCGTCGAGATTTGGAGAGGGGTGGGGGTGGGGAGGGGTAAGCAAAATCGCAAAAACACCCCTTATCGACCCGCTGCCGCTGGAAATGATCGATTGATCACACACAGTGAGGAGAATCATTCTCGCTGAACTGATTTTGCCATCGACGAGGCAAAACGCCATTTTCATTTTTTTTTTCAAATTGGTGTAAAATGAGTTTTGACTGTACCGCAGCCGTTGGCTCGGCGGCATCTGCTGAAGGCGCACTAACAAATTCATCGGTTGCCAATTTCCCGCGTCGTTCAGTGACAATGGCCACGGATGACTCACACCTTTACGTGTTGAAAGGTTTTTCATTGGAAAATAAAATAATTTAAAATTTGATCCAAGCTTTGAAAATGGGCAAATATCAGCAAGCTGTTGAATATGCAAAAAAAAACAAAGATTTATTAAAATATTAAATTTAAAATTCCAATCATTTAAAAATTATGAGAAAAAACTGATGTAATTTAGAACCAGGAATATCAAAATTAGATATGCTGTAAGAATTGTAAATTTTTTTTAGTTTTTCTCTTCTCCTTTAATCCGGATCAAATGGAGCATCGGTTGTGCATTGATTTTCATAAACGGTCAACAGCGGAAGAGCTGGTGGAGATGGTACTGGAGATGAAAGCCACCAACGAGGAGTTCGTCAATTGCAGCAAGGAGGACTTTGAGCTGTACGACACCATGGGCACACTTGACGGCAGGACGTACAAAGAGCGCAAAATGGGTTGGTAGATCGAGGGGCCGGAAACTGGGGTCAATAGCAGTTGTTCGTACAATGACAGTCCGTACAATAATACAAAATTACAAAATAAAGCCTAAGCAGACTTGTCTAAGTTTTTGTAAGAACTGCCAATTGTACTAACTGGCATGACACCGCAAATTTTTTGGGTCATCGGTACGGTATCGAGAATAGAAGTTAGAAGTCATAAATCGTCGATATTGAGTAAAAAAGAATTCGGTATCAATCATTCCTACCAAAAGGGCAATATTCATTTTTGGTATTGTAAACTAAAGAGGGATAAACAAAAAAGTATCAACCCATAATCCATGGCATAGGATCCCTGCCATAATCTGACCTCGTTTTGATTAATCCCCCTCAAAAGCAAATCCCGTGAATCGGAAAAATTAATACTAAATTATTCCAAATTATTATTGTATATGGCATTTAGACTCAACAGAGTACCCGGTGATTGTGCAGACGATGTGGCCTCGCGGTTCTGCGGACGTTGACGCCAACGCGGACCCGTCCGTGCCGCGCAATCGGCTCGTTCTGAAAAGTAAGAAGCGCCACTCGGTGGACCAATCCATGGTTGTAATGGCGACGGCATCGGCCATCGACACGTACGTTTTTGGCTTTTTTCAAATAAACACTGCTTTTAAAGGGCAATAAAGTTAATTATTTTTAATATATTAAAAAGCATATTTAATTTAATTACAATTTATATGAATTTTTTCTATTAATAAATCACGAATATTTCAGGTTTCTCGCCAAATTTCTTGCCCAACCACAAGTAAAAAGAAAGGAAAAAAAAATTAAACTTTATTTTAAATTAAGGACCGTGAATATGCGGACCTTTGTGTGCTGCCTGAACTCACTGAGCAGACATTGCTGGAGAATTTGCGTGATCGTTTTAATAATGGTAATTAATTAATGCTGGTGGATTTAAATGTTATTTATAATTAATTTTTTTTAACAATAATTTATTTTTTAAATATAATTATAGGTAAAATATACACTTACATTGGCCCAATTTTGGTTGCTGTCAACCCGTTCAGCTTTTTCCCTATTTATAATCCAAAATATTCGCGTCTGTATTGTCAGAGTCGACGTTTGGGCATATTACCTCCGCATGGTACACATAGGAAATTTTTTTTAAATTTAATTTAAATTATTTTTTATTTTAAATAGTGTTTGCCATTGCTGACATCACCTACCATAATCTGATCAAACAAAAAGAAAATCAAGTGGTCGTAATTTCTGGAGAGGTAAAAAATTTCTATACGGCGCTAATCTCTGACAAATACAAACTTCAAACAAAATAAATAAACTTCAAGCTGCATACATTATTAGCTCATAAAAATTTAAATACAAGTAGATTCCATGGATGAAATTGAATTATTGATTTTCAAGCACATCCTTAGAAATAAGTACTATTTTATATTTGTATATTTGTAGGAGAAATTTGAATGTCATTCTTCCTGATTAAATCGAAATTCATATTATGGACTTATCGCTTTTTTTTGTTAAGTCCGGCTCCGGAAAGACGGAATCCGCCAACTTTTTGCTCCATCATTTGACCACACTCAGTCAGAAGGGCAACCAAGCAACTATTGAGCAACAAATTCTATCTGCTGGCCCCGTTTTGGAGGCGTTCGGCAACGCCGTGACATTGCAGAACAACAACAGCAGCCGGTTTGGCAAATTCATCAAGGTACGTATTACGGTAGTAGAAGTACACGGTATTTTTTATAATTAAAATGACAAATTAAACCTATTTTTCAAAAAACAGTAGTGAAGAGTATTAAAAAAACTATAAAAAAACATATTTGAATTTAACCGCATCCATACTAAATTAAGATAAATTTTAATTAATAAATATTTATTATACTATTTTATGTTTTCTTAGGTGAATTACCGAGAAAATGGCATTGTTTGTGGAGCTAATGTTGAAATTTATCTGCTCGAAAAATCAAGAATCATCTCACAGGCAGTTGGCGAAAGGTATTGGTTTCGAGTTACGTGTTGAGATTTGTCGTATCCCTAAGGTTCCAGCAGAGACTCTTGCTCTTGACTTTCGAAGTCAATTATCCATTAATTAACAATTTATAGGATAAAATAAATAGAGGATTATATGTAATCCAAAAAATCATTCACCTTATACCTGGACGCTAAAAATAAAATTTATTTGTAAAATTCTTTTTTTTTGGATTTAAATGTTATTTATAATTAATTTTTTGGGTGCGTCGGAACAAGAGCGCAAAGATCATTTTTTGTTGGAGCCAAAGGATTATTACTATCTGAATCAGAACAGTGCCAGTGATAGCTGCTGCCCCATCTCCAGTGATCAGTGCAATGAAAAGCATGAATTTGAACGGCTTAAACATGCGATGGGCGCTGTTGGATTTTCGGAAAATTCGCAACAAAAAATTTATGGCATGATTTCAGCCGTTTTACTGCTAGGCAACATTGAGTATATAAAGGTATTGTTGAAATTTTTTGGAATCTTATGAAAATTAAAAATCGGTAGGCTCTGAGAAAATAAGTGAAATTTTGTTAAAATTTGTTAAGAAAATAGTCAAAATTTGGGAAAATGCCTAATTTTCAACAAAATAAATTGTTTTCCATAAATAAAGAAATTATTAATTCTATTTGTATTTATTTAAGCGCAAAAGTTTCCATAATGATGAGAATGCGTTCATCGAAAATGAGGAGATGGTCGGCATCATTTCAGCACTTCTCTCAATTCGGGCGGCTCAACTGACCCAAGTAAATGGCATTTGTAGATAATTTTAAATTTTAAAATATCTTAAATTAAAACAAAATTATTTTTAAGGCATTGACAATGCGACGGACAGTGCTAAAGCATGACGTGCTGGTCACGCGTTATTCAGTGGCTGAAGCAACCCAAACACGTGATGCCATGGCAAAATGTTTATACAATGCGTTGTTCCATTGGATTGTTTTGCGAATAAATCGTAAAATATTTTTTTATTTTAATTAAAATTAAAAAATGTATTTTTAATATAATCCTTTTTTAGATTCATTAATTTGCCGAGAATCAACTGCAATAAACAAAAATGGCCTTTATATTGGCATTTTGGACATTTTTGGTTATTTCAATTTAAATGAATTAATTATAATGATTATTTTTAGAAAATAATATTTAAAATAAAAAATGATAATAAAAAAAATTCTCAGGTTTTGAGGATGTTGGAGCTCAATGGAATTCGTTTGAGCAGTTGTGCATCAATTACGCTAATGAACGGCTGCAAGCCTATTTTAACCAGCACATTTTCCAATTTGAGCAGGAGGAATATTTAAAGGAAAAGTTGGTATTTAACTGTCTATTTTTAGAATGAATTTTGGTTAATTGAAATTTTATTTTATTGGATTTAGGTTAAATATAGAGCCAAAAACGGGAGGAGGGGGGGGGTGTAAAATAATTTTTAATTTAATTAAATTATTTTTTCAAATTTCTATAAATAGAAGGCTTTTCATGGATATTTTATTAAGAAAAAATAAATTAATTTGAAAACAATGCGCGTTTTTATTATTATTTTGCGATTTTTTCTATTTTAAAAAATAATTTAAAAATTTACATAAAATATTCCTTTTTAGTATCCATTGGATGAATTTGAACGGCTTAAACATGCGATGGGCGCTGTTGGATTTTCGGAAAATTCGCAACAAAAAATTTATGGCATGATTTCAGCCGTTTTACTGCTAGGCAACAAAATTATTTAAGCTTACTTCGTCTTGTGGATGAGGAGAGCAATATTAACAATGAAATGGTTTCAGGTACATTTTAATGCTTGGTGATAATTTACGCAAAAAAATGAATCCATTTAAATCAATGAATATTTCTAATTTTTTTAAAAATTGGGTTTTTTCTGCTTTTATTGGAGTATTTGTGTTTTGATTTAAAGCACTAAGATTAATTTTTGTTTAAGGACATCAAAACCAAGTCATTATGTTAAGGCATAGAAATTTTTCATCATTTTCAAGAAAATTTCGGGCGGCTCAACTGACCCAAGTAAATGGCTTTTTAAACACCGTAATGCTTGAATAGGTTAATGTTTTTTGTTAGCTAATTGTTCATATATTTATCAAATACAGTTCTATAATTAGTGCCGGATTTTGACAGACCAATCCATGCTGGACAAATTGAACCATTTTTTGCGCACAAATGAATACTACGAAGTGCCGCATAAGCGTGAAGCAGCATTCATCATTGCGCACTATGCGGGAAAAGTGAAATATCAAATTGCTGGTTTTCGTGAGAAAAACAAGGATCTGATGCGCCACGATGTGGTCAGAGTTTTTATAGTCAAACCCAATTAATAAATTATTTTAATCGATTAAAAAAATCGATTTTTTCAATGAAATTTGTCAATCAGAACTTTTGATTTTTTTAATTTCAGAATTTAAACATTTTAAAAATCCTTAAATTTCCAAAAATAAATATAATTAATTTTATGAAATTAATTTTTTTAAGTTTACTAATTTGGAAAACTTTTTTAAAATAACAAAACTATTTTTTTAATTGTAGATGAACACGTTGAAAGGCAGCAAAAGTGCCTTTGTGCGCGAGTTGGTTGGTGAGGATCCGCTTGCGGTGTTCCGATGGGCACTTGTCCGTGCAACATTCCGTGCCGCGTATGCATTCCGCGCAGCTGGGAAGCGGAACAAACGCGCGGGTATTTTATTTTCCAAAGTTCCCAATTTTCTGTATCATATAAAATGATTTAATTAATTTTAATTTTTTTTGTAAAATTAGAGACTTTAGGCAGTGTTGACCGCTATGGGACTTCAACCGTTGGCAATCATGGCATTATTGGCACCAAAATTAATGGCGACTGTGCCAATGGAAGCCCAAAAATGTTGCATCGGCGCTCATCAGACTCGCGGCTTAACGCCTTTCTACGAGGGGAATTAGCGTAAGTTTGGTATTTCCAACAGTAACTATTTGATACTGTAAAAATAATATCCCTTTATTTTTAATCCAGGCCCAGCATTGTGCCCGACTTTTGTGACACTTCAGTGTTTAAGACAATTGTTGAGCGGGCGAGAAAGGTGTGCGAAATTTACCTGTCATAAGGCTATTAGCAAAATAATAAAAATAATAAGCCGACTAATAAATATAATGTTGATATTTATTAATAAAAATTAAAAAAAGTTTCTGATTTTTAACAAAAAAAAAGCTCCAAAGAAGCTTAAATTAAGAGTTTTATTTTTTGTTTGAGGCTATTTTTATTTTCTTCAATTTGTAAGAAATTATTTTTAATTTTATTTTCCGTTTTTAGCAAATTTAAATGTCAAAATTATTTATAAAGCATGTGCTATGTTTAAGGCGCCAAAGAAGCCGCACAATGACAGGTTCAGCAATTTGAGAACACTACAACAACTCAAGGGAATCATGTCCAAAAAGAAGCAGCTTTCTAATAAGCCAAGTTCGGTAAGAATAATCGCAAAAAAACATTATTAATTAAAATTATTGAAAAAATTATAATTAATAATTAAAATATCAAATTGCTGGTTTTCGTGAGAAAAAAAAAAAGGAAAAAAATCAGTAAAATATCTTCCGAAGGAAATGGTTTCATAATGTTCTTCCGCTTTTTATATTCTTTAAATTCAATTTTTCATCACGCTAAAAACATTCCCGGATATGTTTACTTTTTGCTAATGAATTTAATAAACATAAAAATTTTATTTTTTGGTCAGCAAAATTTCAATTAGTCTATTTATTCCGATTCTTTGTTCCGGCAAAATTTAAAAAAATGTTTCCACAAATTTTATATTTAATTGAATCTAATTTTTTTTCAATTTTAAATTGGGTTGATGATTGATTATTCGATATTTTATGAAATCAAATAATTTCTTCGTGACCATAATTCGGTTTTGATTAGAATTTATTCTAAAAATTTGATTAATAATTAAGCTTTTTTGTGAATAAATTTTTATTCATGCGACTTTCAATGAATTGAAAATTCTTAAGTTTTTCAAATTTTAGGTTAGCCGCCAATTTGGCGAATCGCTATCTCGACTGATGAAAACATTGGACCGGGCATCGCCCTACTTCATCCGTTGCATCAAATCAAACAACGATAAAATTCCAAATTATTTTGATGACAACATCATTTTGCGCCAGCTTCGATACACCGGTATGCTGGAGACGGTCAGAATACGACGGGCTGGCTACAGTGTCCGCATTGAATACGGGGTACTGTACAAAATACAATAGAAGCAACAATTTGTATATTTGATAAGATATATTGTTAAAAATTTTTTTTTAGTCTTTCGCAAATCAGTACCGTACTCTGCTTCCAAATGGCCATAATGTAAGTTTTGGAATTCGTAATTTATTTTCTGCCAAATCATTAAAATATTTGAATGAAACTCGAATTCCCGTCTTTGACCTTGAGTCTCGACCTTAATAATCAGACCTTGCGAATTCTTGAACTGTTGTATCGGATTTTATGCTCATCTCGAGTACTAGGAAAATACGACTCTCGAACATTTGTACATATTAGAGACCGGCAATTCAATCGGTATTTTTCAATAAAGTTCCGAAAAAATTGATACCGAAAAACATGTGAAAATTTCTACATCAATTTTTTAAATAAAATATCGAAAAACACGAAAATTTCTTGATGGGTTTTTTTAATTATCGTAGTCATCGATATTAATATCGACTGATAAATCAATCGTGCCGGTCTCTCTCTGTCTTTAACCCAAAGCGCCTGACACCTCAAATATATCTCTGACAGGTCGAAGGATATTTTTTTTGAAAATTCTCATTTTCAGTCGACCAAGGACGACATCCAGGAGTTCATTCGGTCCATCCCGGTCATCGACTACAACAATTTACAGTATGGGAACACAAAAATTTTTATGCGTGACACGGAGAAATTGTTGCTGGATGACCACTTGCATCGGGTGATAATGAAGAACATCGTCACACTGCAGCGCTGGTTTCGTGCCAAGTTGGAGCAGCACCGTTACCAGAAGTTCAGGCAGGGCATCATCAAATTGCAGGTGATTTGAATGGCTTACGAAAAAGGTGCCGAGTGTCGGTTTGGACTGAGCACCGTTTACCCGAGCGCAATTTTGAGACCTCCCCCCCCATATAAATTGTTCTTTTCTTGTAAATTTTGGAATCATTTGAAAGCTTTACATTTTCAGAAATGATTATTAAAGCACGGTTTACAGAAATACAGCTTGAAATGTAAAACAAATCTAAATTTGATACTATTTTTTAGAAAAAAAATTCGTTTCGTTTTCGTGTCCGCTCTAAAATTTAATGATTTTGAAAGTATAAGCCTGCTCATCCTTGTCCATGAAATAAGCAAGGCAAACATTCATAAAGCAAAAGCATTTTCGGTAATTTTGAACAAATTTGTTAATTAGGTATTTAGGCAGTAAATTAATTACCAATTAATTATTTTTTAATTTATTTCAACAGGCACTAACGCGTGGAATGCTGCTCCGAAGTCAACTGCGACGACGCAATCAAGCAGTAATTTGCATACAATGTTGGTGGCGGATGGTCAATGCACGGCGGAAATATCAGCTGATCCGACAAATGATCACTGCGCTTCAGGCACTCATTCGGCGGCATTTGCAAAGAAAAAGGTGGTTGTATTTTAAATTTAAAATTATTAATTTTTTATATTTTCAGTTTGGACGAATTACGTGCATCCAAACAGAACGGGGCATTACGGCGTCCGATCATTGTTGAACGGCTTCAACGTTTGACAAAGGTGGGCCTTTGGAAAGGCAATGAACACTTACAACACTAAACTTAAAAAAAATTAAGAACTCAGAACAATTCTATGATTTTTTTTTATTTATAAGGCATTTGTTTTAATTAATATTAAATTTAATTTATTATTGCTAAACTTTGAGGAAAAAAACCCACCCCTTGGAAAAAGAGCATTTAATTACGCTTTAGTGTCATTCAATTTGCTACTGTTTTGAGAACTTATTAAAAATAAATCGACCAATTTTGTTTGCTAAAAATATTCCGAATTTTTTAAAAAAATTTTTGACAATAAATAATAATTCATTTCAAAATCACGCACAAAACGGTCCCTAAATTGAAGATCACATTGCCAAAATTGGATCTGAATGATCCTGCCAGTTTGGCGGCATTTGCATCGCCCGAATCATTGGACTCGCAAGAATTGGACGAGGACGACATTTTGTTGGACAATGAATGGAACGAACCGATGGACGATGAGGAGGAGGAGGAGGAAGATGAAGATATGATGATGATGGAAGAGGATGATGACAACAATGATGTAGTGGACCTTTTTGATGTAGAAGATGTTCCACCAGCGGAAGCAATGCTCAGATGCAGTCAAAATCGGTGATTATAAAAAATAAAATGAAAATTTTATTATTTGCTATTGGTTTGATGTGCCACAATTTTGAATTACTTAGCGATTATGGGTCCGATTAACTTCATTTAAATTTAAAAACCCTTTTTTTTAATTGCAAAAAATTTTTAAAGAAAATTTCAAGAAAGAAAAAATTAAGGAACTTTTTTTTAGCGATTTTTTCAAAGTTTTATGATGAATTTTTTAAAAAATTTGCAAATAGAAAGTTTCAAAATTTTTGAAAAACTTTTCTAGTGATTTATTTAATTCATCATAAAGCTTCGAAAAAAAATATATTAGAAAAACTTTCATTATTTTTTTTTCTTGAAATTTTCTTTCTAAAAATTTTTTAAAGAATTTTGCTTGAAAATTTCTGTTTGAAAATTTTTTAGAAGCATTCGACGGCGAGATTTTGTAGCGACTTCGGGCGGCGAGATTTTGTCCCGCCCCATAAAATAGCATAACTAAAACTCCAAAAATTATTAATTTATAATTTTCATAATTATGTTAAACATTTAAGCGAATCTTCTGAGCTTGATCTTGACGCCAGTTTTGTGCTAGAAAATGCGCGTTTAAAGCTGATCAAATCCCATGATCAGAAACAATTTGAGAAGTTGATGCACAGACGGCAATCATTGGCGATAACCGTTTCCACGAAAAAAGTAAAATAATCTTTTATTTTTCTATTTAAATATTTATTATTATTATTTGTTTTAATTTAGCTAAAAATGCTTCGTCGAGCAGCTAGCACAGAAAGTGATCAAATTCAACGGGAAGAAGACCGAAACGCTATGGTTAAGGTGGGGGTTATATGAAATTCAAAAATGGCACAGATTTACAAGAAATTTCAAAGAATTTTTTAAATAAATTTTTGCAAATTTTCGCTTGCACATTTTCAGATTACCAATTCCTTTTCAAAAGTGGCACCACGTGCCAAAAGTGGTTTTATGAAAGCGAAGAAGCACCTGAAAACTTTGCTGACCAAGACCGGGCGTCAGGGCACCACGGAAGGCACATTCAGTGAGGAAAGCCTGAACATGGAAGGACCGTCTTCGTCAACAAGAAGGTCACAAAGTGTGAACAACTCCATGGATAGCCATGGATACAAATTAGAACAAATATTATTAAACAATTATTAAATACAGAATTTTTTGGCAAAAATTTTTTTGCATAATATGTTCTTTTCTTGGCACAAAAAATAAAAACATCGAATTTCTGAGTCTGTTTGGACGGACGACTCCACACTTTCAACCCCTCCCTTCCTTGACTTTTTCAGAAAACATTATTTACGATTCCAAAATATACTGTATGTCCATCCATTACAGTTCCTCTAAAGAGGTGGAGAAATTGCTGCTCAAGCACCACCAGTGCCACAGCTTCAAGCCAAGCCGTCTCCATAAGGGGGACAAATGTGATTTTTGCAATCGACAACTCTGTGGCCTCCTGATCCAGGGCTTCAAATGTTTTGGTGAATAATTTAAAAAAAAAATTTAAAATTTCAAAAAAAAAAACTTTTAGGTTGCAAATTGATCTTCCACAAAGAATGTGCCACATTTGCTGCCAAAATTCCATGCACATCACCAATGACGTCACCTCCACCGCAACAACGCGAGCTGGCATTCAGACGCCCATGGGATATAATGTGCCAATGATTTCGATCTTGAATATTTTTGAAAAAAAAATTTTTTTTCAAGGGTTGGCAAAACGCCAAGGAATTCGCTGGCCGGTGTCTCACCAAACCGAGTCACCTTTTCCCCGTTCACCAGCTTCAATCTTACAAAAACCAAGCAAATGGTCCTTTAAAAATTGATTATTATACATTTTATTATTTATAGAAATATTTTTTTTAGACTGACCCAACCTCACTGTTAATTGAAACTATTGACGATCTGAGGTACAGTTGTCAAAATTTGTTTTCATCAATTATGCTTGTAATTGCCAATTTTTATTTGTTTAATAATCAATTTATTATTATTATTTTTAATTTAGCTAAAAATGCTTCGTCGAGCAGCTAGCACAGAAAGTAAAAAATTCGATGAAAAAAAAATTATTTTAATTAAATTGTTTATTTGTTTTCAGGGAATTCAGTGTGTTCATCTTCAAGAAGCAAACCCACATTGGCCAACAAAACAAGCGTGAAACATTAGTGGATGCCATTTTCAAGCGGAGTATGCGCGAGTTTCACATGGAACTGTGCGCGTACACAACTTTGGTGTATCCGGTAAATTTTGACAAAAATATTTAAATAAATTTAAAATTTTAAATTATATTTAAATGGGCTGTTCATTTGAGGAGGGCAACACTGTGCTGAAATACCATGACATGATCAACACTTTTGAGGGCTTACTGTCCAAAATGTGCCATGAGGAGCAAGTGACATTTCCGACAGGTAAATTTGTCAAAAAATTATTTAATATATTTTTTAAATATTTAAAATATAATATTTTTTTAATAAATTTAAAAAAAAAAATTTCGCTGTAAGTGTTGGGTGTGAATGCATTTCGCGGTTTCCTTAACGAGTTCATGCAGCAACGGAAGCGACGCAGCAGTTCAAGGAGGACAGCAGCAGCAGTGCTAATAAAGGTAGGGCAAAAAATGTGTGTAAAAGACGTATTAAATTTTTGAAATTTTGGTTTTGTAAAAAATTTGTTAATAATAAAAAGATTTGTTTAACATTGTATTTATTTTTCGATTTTTTGCCTTTAAAAGTGAGGATAAAATAGAATAGCTTTTTAAAATTATTTAATATGCTGAATTCTTCTAAAATATAAGCGATAAAACAGCCAAAAAAAGGCGGGAAAAAATTATTTATTTATTAAAAAAAGAAATACGAAAACCAAAAAAAATTCTATTGGAACTATTGTAGAATGGTATTAAAAGCTTAAAAAGGCCAAAAAAAAAAATTAATTGATTAATTATCATTTATTTTAAATAAAATTTTCAGACTGTTAAAAAGAAGCGCCGCCGGTCCGATATTACAGTATGTGCCAAAAATTGAATTCTTTTAAAAAAAATGTTTGCACCTTATTTTAAGCTTCACAATGGTCATCATTTCAATTTGGAATATGTTCATATTCCGACATATTGCGAAATTTGCAATATGGTTGGTATACTGTAATTTATGGATTAATTAAAATTTTAAAATAATTCCAAATTTTAAGTTTATGTGGCATGCTGAGAGGGTTAGTCATGTCTCGTCTTAAAAATTTATATAAATGAATTTTTAAAAATTAAGATTTTTATTTGTGTCTCATGCCGATTGTCTTGCCATAAAAAGTGCCATACCAAAGTGAATTATGTGTGTTCCAAGGCAACAACTGCTGTTGGCGAAATGCCAGTAAGAAAAACTCAAAATTATATAAATAATTTTTATTTGAAATAAATTCATTAAGCATAAAAAAAACAGAATTTTTTTTTATTTGGGAACCCAAAATACGACATACCGCGAGTTTCACATGGAACTGTGCGCGTACACAACTTTGGTGTATCCGGTAAATTTTGACAAAAATATTTAAATAAATTTAAAATTTTAAATTATATTTAAATGGGCTGTTCATTTGAGGAGGGCAACACTGTGCTGAAATACCATGACATGATCAACACTTTTGAGGGCTTACTGTCCAAAATGTGCCATGAGGAGCAAGTGACATTTCCGACAGGTAAATTTGTCAAAAAATTATTTAATATATTTTTTAAATATTTAAAATATAATATTTTTTTAATAAATTTAAAAAAAAATTTTTCGCTGTAAGTGTTGGCAGGCAATTTGATGATGGGATGGTCAATCTTAAGTTTATTTTTTTATTTTTCATAATAATTTCGTTTTTTTATTTGCCCCATCTAAGAAATACTGTAGCCCGTGAAAATACATTAATTAATGATGGTTCACCGGCAATTCTTCGGTAATTCGAAGCCGAATTGGCACCGATTCATTTGTCCATGGAGCGGCAAAACATGGCTTCTCGCGCTGTCGTTGTAATGCCAATGTTTTTGTTTCGTCCGATTGAAGTGTGATGGCCACAAGAGTTACATTGTTGATTTCTAAATAAATTTTTTTTTCAAAAAAATCTAAAAAACTTTCCATACTTTCGCTTCCATTTGTGGCAATAAAATTTGGATTGGGTTTTATCGTGAAATTGAGATGAAGCGAACGGACATTGCGCAACTTTGCCATGTCCAAACGGATGGTCCCATTTCCGGGCATAAAAACAGTTAAGTCTCCCTGAAAATTTTAAATTAAAAAAATAATCAATTTTCCAATTTGAATGGACACCTTCGACAGTTGTGCCGGCTTTTCAGCCTCATCCCAGGCTCTTAAATCGCCATAATTGAACTCAGCGTGCCGTAGATATTCGCCCTCTGGGAATGGCACCAAATCAACGATTTTCTTAAACCACATTTTTATATTTTAAATTATTATTTTTTGGAATTGACATCATTTTCATCATCGTTGTCCAATCGGGCAATGCTTAACGAGACGTATGGCGATGGGAATTGGAGCTGTTCATCAATGACTGGTTCACCCGTCAGCTCCAACAACAGTTGACATTCCGCCAAAACCTTTAAGATCACGTTATATTCAAAACGTCTTAATTAAGTGCTAATTATGAAATAATCCTATAAAAAAATTCATGCATTACCTGTCGTTTTTCCTGGTCTACAGCAACCACTTGAATACTGTAATTGCCTGGTGGGACACCTTCCCTAAATAAAAAAAGGATCAAAAATGCCGAACTCAAG
>CP049707.1:22479719-22607118 GCA_004148225.2 Heterodera glycines
TGACTTTGGAACATTGGCACCAAAAACATTGCCAATGAATGGCTCCACCGACAACCAGCCAGGGTTTCCATCACTGATCAAATAGTTTACTGTAACAGTACTCGGCGGTGGGTGCTTTAACTGCAACTGCACAATTGGCACCCCTTCAAATAAACCAAAAAATTAAATTACTGTAAAACCAAAGAAATTACCGGTATGGATACGGTAGGCTGGCATCGATTTGTTATATAATTGGTTCTTGAAATGGTATAGCTTCAAATTATTCTGAAAATAATTAATGCACAAATGTTACCGTTTACAGACAGAATAATGTGTACCGTAACCCGTACTGGTACAATTTTCGTGTCACTTTGACCACTTCCGTCCACAACAACCAACAACAGTTCATGGGTGCCCTCTTCCGTTAATTTGACCCCGTCTTTTAATATGACGCCGAAAAGTCCATTTATTTCATCAAATTGTTCCAATTTAAAGAAAATTGACAAATTTCCAGCCAATGAAAGGGCATTGAAACGGTTTTCAGGTGCACTGAAATTAAATTTTGTTAAATTTATTTACAATAATAAATCAATTAGTTTTTTTCAGATCAGTGATCAACACGTAGAACATTTGATCATCGTATGTGATTTTATTTAAACTGTTTATAAATGTTGACAGATCAGTGATCAATATGTGGATCATCTTCTGATCATCCAAATGTGATTCATTATAAGGCAAACAAAAATTTTAGACCGTTTTAGAAATTAAGTGTTTGACCTAACCTAAAAAACAAAATCCGCTTTTTCTATACCAAAATATTGACCTGACACTTTAAACCATATCATGATTTTTGATTTGGGATAACTGATCGAAGAAGGGCTTGCCCAGCTGATCAGGGCTTTAAAAATTCGATTTTTGACCATTTCTTGCCTGTCTTTGTCACTGATGCCGATCATAAACGGGGCATCACCTCTCAACTGTCCATTCACAACAACAATTTCATCGGAGAACAATTTCAATTCTGGCGGATTGTCATTTACGTCCCGTACCCGAACAGTTACTGCCTCCGGCAATGATCGGAACCCTGAATTATTTTCTTAACTTTTAACTTTTTGAATTTTAATGCCTCCATTTTTGCGCATAGCGGTCACAATTAGATGGTATACTTGTACCATGCTGTGGTCCAAGCATTGATGAGTACCATTGCCAGATTTCCATCCATTTTCGGCACCACAGTAAAGCCTCATTATGCCACCCGAGTTAATTTTGAATCTTGGAAATTTTCGGGATTTTTTAAATTTTGTTTTTTGTCCATACAAATGTGATCTGTGGCCGAACAGCTCAAATTCGGCATGTTCATCCGCATTATTAGTATCGGAATTTTCCAATTTTATGCGTCCAATTTCTGTCCCATCAGTTGCATTTTCATCAATCACAAATTCATAGCCCGTTAAAGCTTCAGGATGATGAATTTGTGGTGGTGGTCCCTTGGGTGGGTCCTCAACAACAAATTTGCCTTTAAAAATGCTCATTGGTTGACTGATTTGATGCCCATTCCAATCAACAACGGAAGCAAATAACTGTAAAAAAGGAAATATTCTTATATTTTTAAAATGAATTAATTTCTTTCCAACTCTAATTTAATATTATTTTAAAATTTAATTTAAATGTTAAAATATGAATTGAAAATCCAAAGTCTTCGAGACTCGCAAAAACCTAAACAACTTTTAGTAGTTTCAAACTGAGTGAGACTAATGACTCAACCGAGATAATTCACTTCCAAATACCCAATTCCATAATAATTTATATATCCCTATTATGGTGATAGATATATTTTACTTACTGTGAAATCGAGTGGCTCATTTGCCACTTTTTCTTGGTCGTTAAGCCATAATTGTGCACTGTCTCCTGGGCCAATGTGATGAGGACGCATGTCCAACACAGTGTCGTTGGATGAATGAAGTTCAAGCCGTACAAGATAATCCATTTCGTCATGGCTAATAGGTTGGCTTTTGCTTTCAGGAATTGATATGGCCAAATTGGGAACTGGATTATGGGCCAAAGAAGGCAATGAAGCGAATGGAACGGCAATTTGCCAAATTGTGCCATTGTCTTGGCCCATTAATTGTGCATCGAGTTCAATTTGAATGGCTTTAATGTAGTCGTTCACATCAAGAAGATGATGCTTTTTCTCTTCCTTATTTTCGCCTGTTTCTTTTTCCTCTTTATTTTCATTTTCTTCTTTTTTGGCCTCCGCCTTTTCTTCCTTTTCCTCCTCCCTCTTCGTTTCTTCCTTCTTCTCTTGCCCATTCTTTTCTTCTTTTCCCACTTCCTCGTCCTTCTTTTCCGCTTTGCCTTCCTCTTCTTTTTCCTGCTCTCTTCCCACATTCTCTACCTCTTCTTCTTCTTCCTTTCCTTTATCTTTTTGCCTCTCTTCTTTTTTCTTGTTCTCTTCCTCCGCTTTTTTCCCTTCCATCCCCACATTTTCCGCTTCATCTTCCCCCATTTCATTCTGTACAAAATTTGTCCTCACTGTTGTCTTGGTCACTTCCTTCTCCTCATTTTCATCATCACTTCCCTCCTTCTTGTCCAATTTGATCTCTCTGGACGCTGACAAAATGCTGTTTAAACTGTTGTTCAGCTCAATCTCGATTGGATCAAGCATAAACAGTGCTTCATCCTTGGAATCTTTTGATTCAATTGTTTTTGTTGGTTCTGTTGATGAACCAGTATTTATATTGTACAAATTGTGATCCAAATCCAATATGATTTGAGCCGGCTCATCATCAGAAGAGGAAGCAGTAGTTTCATTGTAGCTGCTGCTGCTATCGCTTTTCTCATCAGTAAAATCGTCAAACGATACAGTAAATGGTTGTGAATCCGATGATACGGTAGTGGGTTCCTGAAAAGCATGCATTAAACAAAAAAGCGCATAGTAAGTAAATTGATTTGAACAATTTTAGAGAATACAGTATCTTCCATTCCTCCTGTTGGTTTTATACTTACCGTAACCAGTGTCGTTACAGTAGGTTTTGTCAGTTCAGCTTCTTCCGTCCACATTGATGTAATTTCGCGCATACCCTTCAGCACCTTTGCGCGTAATTTCGATGTAAATTTTATGTGGCCATGTGAAGCCTAAAAAAAAATTTTTACACAAATATTGTATATGACCGAGACTCTTCTACCTGTAGCTCAAAATTGTAGTCACCATTCTCAGTCTGTTCCCACTGCACAATGCTTCCAGGTTTAAGTAGAATTTGAACTTCGCTGAGGGTGTAATTTAATTCCTTAAATTTAAAAATTCACTTATTGACAAATTTTATCCAAATTTTTTGAGTGCTTATTACCTGGCTTAAAATAATGTGGCCAATACTGAACCAATTGTTTTTGTCCTCGACCACTTCAAATTGTGGTGACACTGTGAAAGGTGCGTCAAAAAATGACACAACAGCGATCAGTTTGGTAGCCTATGGGGAAATAAATTCATTGTTAATTAGTTCGAAACAAAAATCGAACATTTTGGATCAGTAATTGGACTCTCTTTTTTCTGATTCCTACATTCTTTTAAATTAGAAATTGCAGAAAATTAGACCGGCTGGAACGGTATTCCCTTGAAAAACCGGGAATGCCGTTCTCGTTTCCCGTCTTTTTTGCCGGGATTGGGTTTTTACGAGAACGGGATAAAAGCGGGATTCTCATCCGTCTCGATTTTTTTGTTTCCGTCAAAATGATATTAATTTAATTTATTTTTCAATAATTTGAAATCGTATTTGTCAAATCCCACCTCGTTGTACCCCTGGGGCACCATCAGCTCGTAAAAATCCCGTTCAAAGTGTGGCACAAATTCGAACATCATTTCCTGCGCCATGGGCAACGCCATGCTAATATTATTAGCTGTAGCGACGGAAGAGTTTGGGTGAAATTGTTGTGGCAAATCAAAACGGGCCGAGTTGATCAGTCTGCTGATCAACGGTTCAAATGTTGTTGCGCCAACTTCGTCAAGCTGGTTGAACTCATGACGATTCAAATTCAAAAGATTTGGTTGATTTTCGGCATTTTCCGCTGTTGGTCCATTGTCAGTCCGTTTTTCGAACTCGTCCACAAATGCACGAGGAGGCGAACTCGGCGGTGTTGGTCGTTTTCGTGGCTGATTAGCAGCAGTATTACTAGATTTAATTTAGTAAGTTTTATGTAAATAGTTATCCCACGGGTTTTTTTAACGTAATCATTAGTTTAGAATAGGGTTCGGACCCCGCCCCCGTCACCCCCGCCCCTGACGGGGGCGGGACAGGTTTTTTGGCCTCACCCCCGTCCCCGCCCCCGCGACTCTGACCCCCGCCCCCGCGACCTTCGCCCCCGCGGGGCACGGGGGTGAAAATACACCCCCTAAGAATTGCATATTCGTGGGATAAAAGGCAAAAAATTTATACAAATTTGAATTTTTAACCATCTTTGACAAATTTTTTATGAAATAAGTATATTTGCTGTTAATTTCCAATATATTTGTGTTTTAGTGGTTAGTGCTTCAACACTAACAGTATTTCTTGTTAGGAGTTCGACACCGGTTGACGTTTTCATTTGAATTTATTTTTATCTGATTAATGCAGGGTTTCTTTATGTTCTTATTTCTAAGAAATGTTCTGATTTTAGGGCGTATTTTCATCCAAAAGAATGAAATTTCTGAAAAATTTGGCTAATTTCTAACAAAATTCATAAAAAAAATTTCCCCCGGCGGCGCCTATCGGCACCACCGGCCCCCCAAAAAACCTATTTTTTCTTAAAAAATTAGCATAAATCAATAAATTTGGTCATTCTTTAGACAAAATCTGTGCAATTTATGCCAAAAGGAATTGAAATTTTTTGGAGCTAATTCAAATCAAACCCCCCGCCCCCATCCCTGCGGGGGCGGAATTGTCGTGCCCCCGCCACCGCCCCCGCGACTCTGACCCCCGCCATCCCGCGCCCCCGCGAAAAGGCACCCCCGCCCACGGGGTCCGAACCCTAGTTTAGAATTGTAATTTAAAGTTTGTTTATCCTAACATATCACGGTTATATTGCATTTTATGAGTCCAGTCAATTTTTATTGGATGCTTTTTTGGCAATTGTCTAAACGCTGAGATTTTGTATTGATTGGACTCATTAAATTGCAATAGAACCAACATCTCCCACTATCTACCGATATGGGATTTCGTTAGCAAATTTACAAAAGAATTTTTATCAATAATTTTATTTTTAAATATGTATAACCAGGGTTCGTAGATCTGAGGCTTTAGCCTCATTTTGTGGTTTTTAGATAGGTCAATGAGGCTAAATTTTCGAAATGAGGCTTTGAGGCTTTTTGTGGTTTTTTCAGAAATTTTGAGGCTTTTTGTGGTTTTTTGTTAAATTTTCCAAAAAACCACAAAATAAAAAATTTTTTAATGAAAATCTGCTAAAAATATGGTCAAAATTCTCAATTTTTCCCCCGGCGGCGCCTATCGGCACCGCCGGACCCTAAAAATCCTCTATTTTCTTAAAATTTTTGCTTAAAATTGCAAAATTTGGCCATTTTTGTGGGCAAATTCTGTTAAACAAATCACATTAAAAATTACAAAAATTTTCCTGGTGGTGCCGATAGGCACCGCCGGACCCCCCTGTTCCCCAAAAAAATTGGAAAAAGCGCCGCAAAAATCAACTTCGATTTTTCATGCTCAGAATTTCACAAAATGCTTAGTTCTAAGAAAAATTGCAATTGATCATGGACAATAAAAATATCACATTTGAACATTTTAAACGTGTTTTGAATAAATTTGTGAAAATGAGGCTTTTTGACCCAAAATGAGGCTTTTGCTTGCCAAATGAGGCTTTTGAAAATTTTCATCTACGAACCCTGTGTATAACACTAATTTGAATCGAATTTGTTTACCCAAGTGCATTCTCAAGAGTTTTTTCTGCTTGATTATCTCCAATTGATTGTTGTTGATGACTATATGAAAAAGGAAGCACAAAAACGCAAAAAATGAGATGGACGATGACACAGGGTAAATGGAAATCCATTTTCATTCTTTAAATTCAATTAAATTTATAATTTTAAATTATAAAAAAAATTAAAAAGAATTTATTGAATAAATCAATTGATATGTCCGCAAACGGGCGAATAAACCTAACAATTGTGTAACCCAGTTTTTGCGATAATTTGTCAAGGTCGACCCAATTTTTTTGTTCAATGATTAGGAAGGAAAATGTTGACCTTCAATTTTTGGGGATAATGAAACTGCCGAAGAAAAGTGCAAAATTTTATAATAAAATAAAATAAATTTTGATTTTCACAGTATTTTTCCTAAATGACTAAAATCATTTGATTGTCCGACGATAATTAAATTGCATTAGCATAATTTACTACATAATTAGCATTAATAAATATATAGTCAATGTTTGGGGCTGGCTTAATCAGCAAGCCACACTTCCATGACGGCATTCACACGTTCGGGCACGTCCTGTTGCACCCAATGGGACGCGTCCGGGATCAGTTCAAGTTTGACGTCACGGCACAGTCGTGCCGACAGTTCGGCCCCTTCCAGGTCCAAAGCAGCGTCCTGCTGTCCCCAGATGATCAATGTTTTTGGCTAAAAATATTTTAAAATATTATTGGAAAACCTAAAAATGCCTCATTGTCAGATGTAAATCAATTATGCCGTTATGTTTATCAAAATTTTATGTGACACCTGATGAAATTAGCCATCATGGTTTTCGAAATATTTTGTATCAATACAAAAATTAAAAAAGGTTTTTTTTTCCAAGAAAAATGAATATAAAAAATAGTATTTAAATTTTGAAAACTAATTTATAAATTAATTTATTAATTTTTTCAAAACTGAAACATTTCACCTGATGAACGGCCGCTGAGAATTGTCTCCGATAGACAGCGCGCATTGAGGCACGGTAATAATTAAGAGGAGGAGTGAGTGAATCTTAAAAATGGCAAAAAAAAAACTTTTTGGTTTAAAATTTGCATATTTTTTACTTGGCTTCGAGAACACATGCTTCCATGCTTCAAGATCTTCTGGCGTGAAATTCTCGCGATGAACCAAGCCCATGGGTTTGCCCAAAAAGCACGTCTCAAGAAAGCCATAATCGCGTGCCCACAGAAAAATTTCGGGTATCCAAGGGCATTGGATGAAGAAAATGTACCTGAAAAGGACGGCACGGCACATTTTCGAATTTAAAATTTAAATTGGAAAAGCTCTTGCCATGATTTAAGCAGTTGTGAGCTGCGTGTACGGATCAGTTTGGTTGCGGCCTTTGGATGTGGCGCATTCATCACAACAAGTCGCTGGAGCAGTTCGGGGCGCTAAGGCCAAATGGGATGATCAGTAAAGGATAATTGATCGATCACTCAAATTTTTGAAAGCGTTTGAACAAATTAAAACTAGGGTGGTTAGCTCGACGCACCGAGCCTAGGAGTACCAAGGAGATTTTTCCAATCAAAATTTGGATCAAACTTCAAATTCTATCCCGGTTCGCTAGAGCTGGAAATCATATGTTAATAAACGCTTTAAAAAATTGCATTTTTGTAAAAATTTGAAAATTTGCGAAAAAATTTTTATGTGAAACTTTCCAGTTTTAAAATTCTGACTAACGAAATGGAATTTTCCAGTTTTAAAATTCTGACTAACTAAAAAATGAATAAGAAAATCAGTTTTTCGATTTTGTGAGATTTATTTGCATATAATTTCTATCTCCGATAATCAAAGTCAATCATAAAATTCCAGTTACAGTTTTCAATTAAATACAGTACAGCCCACCTCCATGGAGATGTTCCATGCGATCACGCCACCCCAATCATGGCCCACCAACACCACTTGTTTGCCAAGCCGTTCGATCAGCTCCATGATGTCAGCTGACAACAGTTCCAGCCCATATTCCTCGATGCCGATGGGCTTGTCTGAGTCGTTGTAGCCACGCAGATCGACAGCGATCACTCTAAAAAAATTGAAATTTTAAAATTCAAAATAGGCTGATCGGAAAATTTGAGATTTTTGGCCTAAATTTTTAGTACCTATATTTGGCACAGAAATGTCGCATTTGAAAGCGCCAGGAGTACCAAAACTCGGGAAAGCCATGCAGGAAAAGCATCACCGGCTTTGACTCATGCGCACCGCCTTCCACCATTTCAACGAAATGTAGTTGAATGTGCTACAATTAAAAAATAATAATTAAGAGGAGGAGTGAGTGAATCTTAAAAATGGCAAAAGATTGATTTTTGTAAGATTACCGAACGATTTGGAGTCGGGAAGGAGTTTTCAAGAGTTTGCAAATTAGTGCTTGACGTAACTATTTTTTCAATTATTGAAACCCGTAACCGTAATTACGGAGAATTTAATTACAAAAATTCGTCGTAATCGGTATTAAATACAAAAAAACACCCTTAAGGCCCGAGCTGAAACTTTTTTGAAATTGTACCCCTAAAAATCGACTTGAAAAAATTTATAAAAATAAATCCCTAAAATTGAAATTTTTCACAAAAAAAATCATCCTACTGGCTGGGGTCGAGGTGGTAAAAAAATTCGTAGAGACATTTCTTTAAATTTTCTAATCAATTTTTTGAAATTTAACCTTTCTGTTGATTAACATTATGTCATTGGGAATAACAAAATAAATATTTAAAAAATTCACTTTTAATTTGATAAATTTGTGCTTCCATTCTGGCCGGTCCAACAGTGCCGGGCGCATGTGTGGCTTGGCCACAAAATACGCGCCACGATGGTTCCACCAATCGACAAACATTTTGCCAATCGCAAAAATTGTCCAAATGATTGCCAATGAAGAAATGGCGGCGGTTAGAAAAATTGATTGCACCACCGTTGGCATATTAATTTGTTTATCAAAAAGGGTAGCTAAAATAAATAATATTTCTTTAGGAAATAAAAAATATTAATTTATAAAATTAAACAATTTCTGTACAATTTATTTGATTTTGTGAGATTTATTTGCATATAATTTCTATCTCCGATAATCAAAGTCAATCATAAAATTCCAGTTACAGTTTTCAATTAAATACAGTACAGCCCACCTCCATGGAGATGTTCCATGCGATCACGCCACCCCAATCATGTCGCTGATAAATACATTTCTCATTAAAATGAAATTATTGCAAAAAACAAAAAAAAAATAAATTGATCATTATAGCTAATTAACTAAGCCATAATGGCTCTAATGCACTTTATGAGTCCAATCGACCTTTATGAGTCCAATCAATTGACAATCCCGGGTTTTTATACAATAACTTTGTTCATGTTCGAACAAACCCTATCTTTTTGGTATCATTCGAAAGCGCAAAGTCTGAATAATGTAATAATACGAGAAAACAAGAGAATTCTAACATTTCAAGAAAGTTACAAACGAAAATAATCAGCAATTACTCAATTAATCAAATCTTTTTTGGTAATTGCCTGAACACTGCGGTTTTATATATTTTAGCTTAGTTAGACTTTGTGCTTTCGAATGATACCAAAAAGATAGGGTTTGTTCGAACATGAACAAAGTTATTGTATAAAAACCCGGGATTGTCAATTGATTGGACTCATAAAGGTCGATTGGACTCATAAAAGTCGATTGGACTCATAAAGTGCATTAGAGCCGAGATAATTTCACATTAGAAGGTAATTTGTATAATTCCTAATTGACTACATAAAAACATAAAAATGAGGTAATTTGTACTTTATACTTATGAAACCATTGAATGAGATGGATGGACTCAGACAAATATTTCTTATCAGAAAAACGACAATTTTTGGGGTAAAATAATATTATGAGCACACAAATAACGACGCGTAATTAATTAATTGATTTGCAAAAGGCCTCTTCTGCTGTTGTTGTACTGAAAACAGCGCAACTCTCGACACAAAAAGAAGAATTCGATTTTTAAACAATAATAAATAAATGCACTTTGTTCCTCGTTTTATAAATGTAATTTAATCAAATAAAATTGAAGGATTAAATTACATAAATTGAACATAAATTAAAGGGTTTTCAAAGCTTCAAAATCGAAGTTTTCAACCTTTTTTAAATTTTCAACGCCAAACGAATTGAATATAATTTTAAGCATTTTTTGTAGTTAATAAATGTTGTATACATATAATTTTAATCACTTTTTGAAGTAAACTAAATGTATTTATACTAATTTTTAGATCTTTAAATGAAAACCTTCTTCGGTAATTAATTTAATGGACTTTGGTACAATGGAATTTGTACAATTGAATTTTTTTACAAAATATTTCTGAATTATCATTGAGTTTCAATTATTAATAAAACATTTACATATTTGTTTATCCATTGTTCTGAAGAAAATGACTAATAATTTTTTTTTTCTCATAAAATCTCACAAATTGAAATTTAATTTGACACAAATCCATTTCATTTTCTGATAATTTTAACTTTGTGTAAACAAAAGTTCTCTAAAAATAGGTTTCCACACATTCCTTGAGGCCAAAAGTGATGGATTAATGGCTGGGAGGGGTGGGGAGATTTAGAAAATGCGATCAACACAGGAAATGAATGCTCTAATCAAGTGATCAGGAAGAACAGAAGCAGGCGCTGTTCCAAACCATATCATTGCTTCACGTTCAGCAGCTGATTTTTTGTGCTAAAACGGTTAAAAATGACAAACGAAGTTAATCACCAATTAATTAATTAATCAAATCTTTTTTGGTAATTGCCTGAACACTGCGGTTTTATATATTTTAGCTTAGTTAGACTTTGTGCTTTCGAATGATACCAAAAAGATAGGGTTTGTTCGAACATGAACAAAGTTATTGTATAAAAACCCGGGATTGTCAATTGATTGGACTCATAAAGGTCGATTGGACTCATAAAAGTCGATTGGACTCATAAAGTGCATTAGAGCCGAGATAATTTCACATTAGAAGGTAATTTGTATAATTCCTAATTGACTACATCTCCCCCCCCCTTCCCATATCAATTGGAAGAAGCGGGGAACCCCGCGCCCCCTTCACTTTGCTGATTGAGTAGATGGCTCTCTCTATTCACGTTGAAATTTCCGCATTTTTTTTCACCGCTTCGCTCTTGAAAAAGCAGCCTACGACTTGGGCAGGGTAGGCAGAAAAGAATGAATGGGGTTGATCAAGATCGATCGGACGAGTGCTTTCCTCCCCCCGCCCCATCACCCACTATCAATGGGGAAAGCTCTAGTAACAACACTCCATCTGCTTGCTGGAAAGAGGAGAAGCAGCTAGCAAAAACCGTTGAACGCACATACGCCTTTAGCTTTTCGTCGAGATTTGGAGAGGGGTGGGGGTGGGGAGGGGTAAGCAAAATCGCAAAAACACCCCTTATCGACCCGCTGCCGCTGGAAATGATCGATTGATCACACACAGTGAGGAGAAGCATTCTCGCTGAACTGATTTTGCCATCGACGAGGCAAAACGCCATTTTCATTTTTTTTTTCAAATTGGTGTAAAATGAGTTTTGACTGTACCGCAGCCGTTGGCTCGGCGGCATCTGCTGAAGACGCACTAACAAATTCATCGGTTGCCAATTTCCCGCGTCGTTCAGTGACAATGGCCACGGATGACTCACACCTTTACGTGTTGAAAGGTTTTTCATTGGAAATAAAATAATTTAAAATTTGATCCAAGCTTCGAAAATGGGCAAATATCAGCAAGCTGTTGAATATGCAAAAAAAAACAAAGATTTATTAAAATATTAAATTTAAAATTCCAACCATTTAAAAATTATGAGAAAAAACTGATGTAATTTAGAACCAGGAATATCAAAATTAGATATGCTGTAAGAATTGTAAATTTTTTTTAGTTTTTCTCTTCTCCTTTAATCCGGATCAAATGGAGCATCGGTTGTGCATTGATTTTCATAAACGGTCAACAGCGGAAGAGCTGGTGGAGATGGTACTGGAGATGAAAGCCACCAACGAGGAGTTCGTCAATTGCAGCAAGGAGGACTTTGAGCTGTACGACACCATGGGCACACTTGACGGCAGGACGTACAAAGAGCGCAAAATGGGTTGGTAGATCGAGGGGCCGGAAATTGGGGTCAATAGCAGTTGTTCGTACAATGACAGTCCGTACAATAATACAAAATTACAAAATAAAGCCTAAGCAGACTTGTCTAAGTTTTTGTAAGAACTGCCAATTGTACTAATTGGCATGACACCGCAAATTTTTTGGGTCATCAGTACGGTATCGAGAATAGAAGTTAGAAGTCATAAATCGTCGATATTGAGTAAAAAAGAATTCGGTATCAATCATTCCTACCAAAAGGGCAATATTCATTTTTGGTATTGTAAACTAAAGAGGGATAAACAAAAAAGTATCAACCCATAATCCATGGCATAGGATCCCTGCCATAATCTGACCTCGTTTTGATTAATCCCCCTCAAAAGCAAATCCCGTGAATCGGAAAAATTAATACTAAATTATTCCAAATTATTATTGTATATGGCATTTAGACTCAACAGAGTACCCGGTGATTGTGCAGACGATGTGGCCTCGCGGTTCTGCGGACGTTGACGCCAACGCGGACCCGTCCGTGCCGCGCAATCGGCTCGTTCTGAAAAGTAAGAAGCGCCACTCGGTGGACCAATCCATGGTTGTAATGGCGACGGCATCGGCCATCGACACGTACGTTTTTGGCTTTTTTCAAATAAACACTTCTTTTAAAGGGCAATAAAGTTAATTATTTTTAATATATTAAAAAGCATATTTAATTTAATTACAATTTATATGAATTTTTTCTATTAATAAATCACGAATATTTCAGGTTTCTCGCCAAATTTCTTGCCCAACCACAAGTAAAAAGAAAGGAAAAAAAAAATTAAACTTTATTTTAAATTAAGGACCGTGAATATGCGGACCTTTGTGTGCTGCCTGAACTCACTGAGCAGACATTGCTGGAGAATTTGCGTGATCGTTTTAATAATGGTAATTAATTAATGCTGGTGGATTTAAATGTTATTTATAATTAATTTTTTTTAACAATAATTTATTTTTTAAATATAATTATAGGTAAAATATACACTTACATTGGCCCAATTTTGGTTGCTGTCAACCCGTTCAGCTTTTTCCCTATTTATAATCCAAAATATTCGCGTCTGTATTGTCAGAGTCGACGTTTGGGCATATTACCTCCGCATGGTACACATAGGAAATTTTTAAATTTAATTTAAATTATTTTTTATTTTAAATAGTGTTTGCCATTGCTGACATCACCTACCATAATCTGATCAAACAAAAAGAAAATCAAGTGGTCGTAATTTCTGGAGAGGTAAAAAATTTCTATACGGCGCTAATCTCTGACAAATACAAACTTCAAACAAAATAAATAAACTTCAAGCTGCATACATTATTAGCTCATAAAAATTTAAATACAAGTAGATTCCATGGATGAAATTGAATTATTGATTTTCAAGCACATCCTTAGAAATAAGTACTATTTTATATTTGTATATTTGTAGGAGAAATTTGAATGTCATTCTTCCTGATTAAATCGAAATTCATATTATGGACTTATCGCTTTTTTTGTTAAGTCCGGCTCCGGAAAGACGGAATCCGCCAACTTTTTGCTCCATCATTTGACCACACTCAGTCAGAAGGGCAACCAAGCAACTATTGAGCAACAAATTCTATCTGCTGGCCCCGTTTTGGAGGCGTTCGGCAACGCCGTGACATTGCAGAACAACAACAGCAGCCGGTTTGGCAAATTCATCAAGGTACGTATTACGGTAGTAGAAGTACACGGTATTTTTTATAATTAAAATGACAAATTAAACCTACTTTTCAAAAAACAGTAGTGAAGAGTATTAAAAAAACTATAAAAAAAAACATATTTGAATTTAACCGCATCCATACTAAATTAAGATAAATTTTAATTAATAAATATTTATTATACTATTTTATGTTTTCTTAGGTGAATTACCGAGAAAATGGCATTGTTTGTGGAGCTAATGTTGAAATTTATCTGCTCGAAAAATCAAGAATCATCTCACAGGCAGTTGGCGAAAGGTATTGGTTTCGAGTTACGTGTTGAGATTTGTCGTATCCCTAATTTGTAAGGTTCCAGCAGAGACTCTTGCTCTTGACTTTCGAAGTCAATTATCCATTAATTAACAATTTATAGGATAAAATAAATAGAGGATTATATGTAATCCAAAAAATCATTCACCTTATACCTGGACGCTAAAAATAAAATTTATTTGTAAAATTCTTTTTTTTTATGAATTACCACGTGTTCTACTACCTGTTGGAGGGTGCGTCGGAACAAGAGCGCAAAGATCATTTTTTGTTGGAGCCAAAGGATTATTACTATCTGAATCAGAACAGTGCCAGTGATAGCTGCTGCCCCATCTCCAATGATCAGTGCAATGAAAAGCATGAATTTGAACGGCTTAAACATGCGATGGGCGCTGTTGGATTTTCGGAAAATTCGCAACAAAAAATTTATGGCATGATTTCAGCCGTTTTACTGCTAGGCAACATTGAGTATATAAAGGTATTGTTGAAATTTTTTGGAATCTTATGAAAATTTAAATCGGTAGGCTCTGAGAAAATAAGTGAAATTTTGTTAAAATTTGTTAAGAAAATAGTCAAAATTTGGGAAAATGCCTAATTTTCAACAAAATAAATTGTTTTCCATAAATAAAGAAATTATTAATTCTATTTGTATTTATTTAAGCGCAAAAGTTTCCATAATGATGAGAATGCGTTCATCGAAAATGAGGAGATGGTCGGCATCATTTCAGCACTTCTCTCAATTCGGGCGGCTCAACTGACCCAAGTAAATGGCATTTGTAGATAATTTTAAATTTTAAAATATCTTAAATAAAACAAAATTATTTTTAAGGCATTGACAATGCGACGGACAGTGCTAAAGCATGACGTGCTGGTCACGCGTTATTCAGTGGCTGAAGCAACTCAAACACGTGATGCCATGGCAAAATGTTTATACAATGCGTTGTTCCATTGGATTGTTTTGCGAATAAATCGTAAAATATTTTTTTATTTTAATTAAAATTAAAAAATGTATTTTTAATATAATCCTTTTTTAGATTCATTAATTTGCCGAGAATCAACTGCAATAAACAAAAATGGCCTTTATATTGGCATTTTGGACATTTTTGGTTATTTCAATTTAAATGAATTAATTATAATGATTATTTTTAGAAAATAATATTTAAAATAAAAAATGATAATAAAAAAATTCTCAGGTTTTGAGGATGTTGGAGCTCAATGGAATTCGTTTGAGCAGTTGTGCATCAATTACGCTAATGAACGGCTGCAAGCCTATTTTAACCAGCACATTTTCCAATTTGAGCAGGAGGAATATTTAAAGGAAAAGTTGGTATTTAACTGTCTATTTTTAGAATGAATTTTGGTTAATTGAAATTTTATTTTATTGGATTTAGGTTAAATATAGAGCCAAAAACGGGAGGAGGGGGGGGGTGTAAAATAATTTTTAATTTAATTAAATTATTTTTTCAAATTTCTATAAATAGAAGGCTTTTCATGGATATTTTATTAAGAAAAAATAAATTAATTTGAAAACAATGCGCGTTTTTATTATTATTTTGCGATTTTTTCTATTTTAAAAAATAATTTAAAAATTTACATAAAATATTCCTTTTTAGTATCCATTGGACTACAATTCAATACACAGATAATACAGAATGTGTTCAAATGTTTCAGTGTAAACCATACGGGTAAAATTTGTTTTTACAAAAAATAATTATTTAAATCAAAAATCAAATTATTTAAGCTTACTTCGTCTTGTGGATGAGGAGAGCAATATTAACAATGAAATGGTTTCAGGTACATTTTAATGCTTGGTGATAATTTACGCAAAAAAATGAATCCATTTAAATCAATGAATATTTCTAATTTTTTTAAAAATTGGGTTTTTTCTGCTTTTATTGGAGTATTTGTGTTTTGATTTAAAGCACTAAGATTAATTTTTGTTTAAGGACATCAAAACCAAGTCATTATGTTAAGGCATAGAAATTTTTCATCATTTTCAAGAAAATTAAACGGTTTTAGCGGTTCTATAAAATATGGTTGTTTTTAAACACCGTAATGCTTGAATAGGTTAATGTTTTTTGTTAGCTAATTGTTCATATATTTATCAAATACAGTTCTATAATTAGTGCCGGATTTTGACAGACCAATCCATGCTGGACAAATTGAACCATTTTTTGCGCACAAATGAATACTACGAAGTGCCGCATAAGCGTGAAGCAGCATTCATCATTGCGCACTATGCGGGAAAAGTGAAATATCAAATTGCTGGTTTTCGTGAGAAAAACAAGGATCTGATGCGCCACGATGTGGTCAGAGTTTTTATAGTCAAACCCAATTAATAAATTATTTTAATCGATTAAAAAAATCGATTTTTTCAATGAAATTTGGCAATCAAAACTTTTGATTTTTTTATTTCAGAATTTAAACATTTTAAAAATCCTTAAATTTCCAAAAATAAATATAATTAATTTTATGAAATTAATTTTTTTAAGTTTACTAATTTGGAAAACTTTTTTAAAATAACAAAACTATTTTTTTAATTGTAGATGAACACGTTGAAAGGCAGCAAAAGTGCCTTTGTGCGCGAGTTGGTTGGTGAGGATCCGCTTGCGGTGTTCCGATGGGCACTTGTCCGTGCAACATTCCGTGCCGCGTATGCATTCCGCGCAGCTGGGAAGCGGAACAAACGCGCGGGTATTTTATTTTCCAAAATTCCCAATTTTCTGTATCATATAAAATGATTTAATTAATTTAAATTTTTTTTTTGTAAAATTAGAGACATTTAGGCAGTGTTGACCGCTATGGGACTTCAACCGTTGGCAATCATGGCATTATTGGCACCAAAATTAATGGCGACTGTGCCAATGGAAGCCCAAAAATGTTGCATCGGCGCTCATCAGACTCGCGGCTTAACGCCTTTCTGCGAGGGGAATTAGCGTAAGTTTGGTATTTCCAACAGTAACTATTTGATACTGTAAAAATAATATCCCTTTATTTTTAATCCAGGCCCAGCATTGTGCCCGACTTTTGTGACACTTCAGTGTTTAAGACAATTGTTGAGCGGGCGAGAAAGGTGTGCGAAATTTACCTGTCATAAGGCTATTAGCAAAATAATAAAAATAATAAGTTTTTTAATAAATATAATGTTTCTGCTTTTATTGGAGTATTTGTGTAGTTTCTGATTTTTAACAAAAAAAAAGCTCGAAAGAAGCTTAAATTAAGAGTTTTATTTTTTGTTTGAGGCTATTTTTATTTTCTTCAATTTGTAAGAAATTATTTTTAATTTTATTTTCCGTTTTTAGAAAATTTAAGTGTCAAAATGATTTATAAAGCATGTGCTATGTTTAAGGCGCCAAAGAAGCCGCACAATGACAGGTTCAGCAATTTGAGAACACTACAACAACTCAAGGGAATCATGTCCAAAAAGAAGCAGCTTTCTAATAAGCCAAGTTCGGTAAGAATAATCGCAAAAAAAATTATTAATTAAAATTATTGAAAAAATTATAATTAATAATTAAACACAATAATAAAAAACATATTTAAAATGCCAAAAAAAGGAAAAAAATCAGTAAAATATCTTCCGAAGGAAATGGTTTCATAATGTTCTTCCGCTTTTTATATTCTTTAAATTCAATTTTTCATCACGCTAAAAACATTCCCGGATATGTTTACTTTTTGCTAATGAATTTAATAAACATAAAAATTTTATTTTTTGGTCAGCAAAATTTCAATTAGTCTATTTATTCCGATTCTTTGTTCCGGCAAAATTTAAAAAAATTTTTTCCACAAATTTTATATTTATTTAATTGAATCTATTTTTTTTTCAATTTTAAATTGGGTTGATGATTGATTATTCGATATTTTATGAAATCAAATAATTTCTTCGTGACCATAATTCGGTTTTGATTAGAATTTATTCTAAAAATTTGATTAATAATTAAGCTTTTTTGTGAATAAATTTTTATTCATGCGACTTTCAATGAATTGAAAATTCTTAAGTTTTTCAAATTTTAGGTTAGCCGCCAATTTGGCGAATCGCTATCTCGACTGATGAAAACATTGGACCGGGCATCGCCCTACTTCATCCGTTGCATCAAATCAAACAACGATAAAATTCCAAATTATTTTGATGACAACATCATTTTGCGCCAGCTTCGATACACCGGTATGCTGGAGACGGTCAGAATACGACGGGCTGGCTACAGTGTCCGCATTGAATACGGGGTACTGTACAAAATACAATAGAAGCAACAATTTGTATATTTGATAAGATATATTGTTAAAAATTTTTTTTTAGTCTTTCGCAAATCAGTACCGTACTCTGCTTCCAAATGGCCATAATGTAAGTTTTGGAATTCGTAATTTATTTTCCGCCAAATCATTAAAATATTTGAATGAAACTCGAATTCCCGTCTTTGACCTTGAGTCTCGACCTTAATAATCAGACCTTGCGAATTCTTGAACTGTTGTATCTGATTTTATGCTCATCTCGAGTACTAGGAAAATACGACTCTCGAACATTTGTACATATTAGAGACCGGCAATTCAATCGGTATTTTTCAATAAAGTTCCGAAAAAATCGATACCGAAAAACATGTGAAAATTTCTACATCAATTTTTTAAATAAAATATCGAAAAACACGAAAATTTCTTGATGGGTTTTTTTAATTATCGTAGTCATCGATATTAATATCGACTGATAAATCAATCGTGCCGGTCTCTCTCTGTCTTTAACCCAAAGCGCCTGACACCTCAAATATATCTCTGACAGGTCGAAGGATATTTTTTTTGAAAATTCTCATTTTCAGTCGACCAAGGAAGACATCCAGGAGTTCATTCGGTCCATCCCGGTCATCGACTACAACAATTTACAGTATGGGAACACAAAAATTTTTATGCGTGACACGGAGAAATTGTTGCTGGATGACCACTTGCATCGGGTGATAATGAAGAACATCGTCACACTGCAGCGCTGGTTTCGTGCCAAGTTGGAGCAGCACCGTTACCAGAAGTTCAGGCAGGGCATCATCAAATTGCAGGTGATTTGAATGGCTTACGAAAAAGGTGCCGAATGTCGGTTTGGACTGAGCACCGTTTACCCGAGCGCAATTTTGAGACCTCCCCCCCCCATATAAATTGTTCTTTTCTTGTAAATTTTGGAATCATTTGAAAGCTTTACATTTTCAGAAATGATTATTAAAGCAAAAGCTTGGCGGTTTACAGAAATACAGCTTGAAATGTAAAACAAATCTAAATTTGATACTATTTTTTAGAAAAAAAATTCGTTCCGTTTTCGTGTCCGCTCTAAAATTTAATGATTTTGAAAGTATAAGCCTGCTCATCCTTGTCCATGAAATAAGCAAGGCAACAATTCATAAAGCAAAAGCATTTTCGGTAATTTTGAACAAATTTGTTAATTAGGTATTTAGGCAGTAAATTAATTACCAATTAATTATTTTTTAATTTATTTCAACAGGCACTAACGCGTGGAATGCTGCTCCGAAGTCAACTGCGACGACGCAATCAAGCAGTAATTTGCATACAATGTTGGTGGCGGATGGTCAATGCACGGCGGAAATATCAGCTGATCCGACAAATGATCATTGCGCTTCAGGCACTCATTCGGCGGCATTTGCAAAGAAAAAGGTGGTTGTATTTTAAATTTTAAATTATTAATTTTTTTATATTTTCAGTTTGGACGAATTACGTGCATCCAAACAGAACGGGGCATTACGGCGTCCGATCATTGTTGAACGGCTTCAACGTTTGACAAAGGTGGGCCTTTGGAAAGGCAATGAACACTTACAACATTAAACTTAAAAAAAATTAAGAACTCAGAACAATTCTATGAATTTTTTTTATTTATAAGGCATTTGTTTTAATTAATATTAAATTTAATTTATTATTGCTAAACTTTGAGGAAAAAAACCCACCCCTTGGAAAAAGAGCATTTAATTACGCTTTAGTGTCATTCAATTTGCTACTGTTTTGAGAACTTATTAAAAATAAATCGACCAATTTTGTTTGCTAAAAATATTCCGATTTTTTAAAAAAATTTTGACAATAAATAATAATTCATTTCAAAATCACGCACAAAACGGTCCCTAAATTGAAGATCACATTGCCAAAATTGGATCTGAATGATCCTGCCAGTTTGGCGGCATTTGCATCGCCCGAATCATTGGACTCGCAAGAATTGGACGAAGACGACATTTTGTTGGACAATGAATGGAACGAACCGATGGACGATGAGGAGGAGGAGGAGGAAGATGAAGATATGATGATGATGGAAGAGGATGATGACAACAATGATGTAGGGGACCTTTTTGATGTAGAAGATGTTCCACCAGCGGAAGCAATGCTCAGATGCAGTCAAAATCGGTGATTATAAAAAATAAAATGAAAATTTTATTATTTGCTATTGGTTTGATGTGCCACAATTTTGAATTACTTAGCGATTATGGGTCCGATTAACTTCATTTAAATTAAAAAACCCTTTTTTTTAATTGCAAAAAATTTTTAAAGAAAATTTCAAGAAAGAAAAAATTAAGGAAATTTTTTTAGCGATTTTTTTCAAAGTTTTATGATGAATTTTTAAAAAAATTTGCAAATAGAAAGTTTCAAAATTTTTGAAAAACTTTCATTATTTTTTTTCTTGAAATTTTCTTTGTAAAAATTTTTTAAAGAATTTTGCTTGAAAATTTCTGTTTGAAAATTTTTTTAGAAGCATTCGACGGCGAGATTTTGTAGCGACTTCGGGCGGCGAGATTTTGTCCCGCCCCATAAAATAGCATAACTAAAACTCCAAAAATTATTAATTTATAATTTTCATAATTATGTTAAACATTTAAGCGAATCTTCTGAGCTTGATCTTGACGCCAGTTTTGTGCTAGAAAATGCGCGTTTAAAGCTGATCAAATCCCATGATCAGAAACAATTTGAGAAGTTGATGCACAGACGGCAATCATTGGCGATAACCGTTTCCACGAAAAAAGTAAAATAATCTTTTATTTTTCCATTTAAATATTTATTATTATTATTATTATAATTTAGCTAAAAATGCTTCGTCGAGCAGCTAGCACAGAAAGTGATCAAATTCAACGGGAAGAAGACCGAAACGCTATGGTTAAGGTGGGGGTTATATGAAATTCAAAAATGGCACAGATTTACAAGAAATTTCAAAGAATTTTTTAAATAAATTTTTGCAAATTTTCGCTTGCACATTTTCAGATTACCAATTCCTTTTCAAAAGTGGCACCACGTGCCAAAAGTGGTTTTATGAAAGCGAAGAAGCACCTGAAAACTTTGCTGACCAAGACCGGGCGTCAGGGCACCACGGAAGGCACATTCAGTGAGGAAAGCCTGAACATGGAAGGGCCGTCTTCGTCAACAAGAAGGTCACAAAGTGTGAACAACTCCATGGATAGCCATGGATACAAATTAGAACAAATATTATTAAACAATTATTAAATACAGAATTTTTTGGCAAAAATTTTTTTGCATAATATGTTCTTTTCTTGGCACAAAAAATAAAAACATCGAATTTCTGAGTCTGTTTGGACGGACGACTCCACACTTTCAACCCCTCCCTTCCTTGACTTTTTCAGAAAACATTATTTACGATTCCAAAATATACTGTATGTCCATCCATTACAGTTCCTCAAAAGAGGTGGAGAAATTGCTGCTCAAGCACCACCAGTGCCACAGCTTCAAGCCAAGCCGTCTCCATAAGGGGGACAAATGTGATTTTTGCAATCGACAACTCTGTGGCCTCCTGATCCAGGGCTTCAAATGTTTTGGTGAATAATTTTAAAAAAAAATTTAAAATTTCAAAAAAAAACTTTTAGGTTGCAAATTGATCTTCCACAAAGAATGTGCCACATTTGCTGCCAAAATTCCATGCACATCCCCAATGACGTCACCTCCACCGCAACAACGCGAGCTGGCATTCAGACGCCCATGGGATATAATGTGCCAATGATTTCGATCTTGAATATTTTTGAAAAAAAAATTTTTTTTCAAGGGTTGGCAAAACGCCAAGGAATTCGCTGGCCGGTGTCTCACCAAACCGAGTCACCTTTTCCCCGTTCACCAGCTTCAATCT
This sequence comes from Heterodera glycines, assembly GCA_004148225.2. Classification (NCBI taxonomy): domain Eukaryota; kingdom Metazoa; phylum Nematoda; class Chromadorea; order Rhabditida; family Heteroderidae; genus Heterodera; species Heterodera glycines. Next base: position 22,501,827 of record CP049707.1, read on the forward strand.
TACAAAAACCAAGCAAATGGTCCTTTAAAAAACATTTTATTATTTATAGAAATATTTTTTTTAGACTGACCCAACCTCACTGTTAATTGAAACTATTGACGATCTGAGGTACAGTTGTCAAAATTTGTTTTCATCAATTATGCTTGTAATTGCCAATTTTTATTTGTTTAATAATCATTAGTAGCGGAGAAAGATTAAAGCATAAATATTATTTAATTTAATCCATTATCATCAGGCGTTAAAAAATTCGATGAAAAAAAAATTATTTTAATTAAATTGTTTATTTGTTTTCAGGGAATTCAGTGTGTTCATCTTCAAGAAGCAAACCCACATTGGCCAACAAAACAAGCGTGAAACATTAGTGGATGCCATTTTCAAGCGGAGTATGCGCGAGTTTCACATGGAACTGTGCGCGTACACAACTTTGGTGTATCCGGTAAATTTTGACAAAAATATTTAAATAAATTTAAAATTTTAAATTATATTTAAATGGGCTGTTCATTTGAGGAGGGCAACACTGTGCTGAAATACCATGACATGATCAACACTTTTGAGGGCTTACTGTCCAAAATGTGCCATGAGGAGCAAGTGACATTTCCGACAGGTAAATTTGTCAAAAAATTATTTAATATATTTTTTAAATATTTAAAATATAATATTTTTTTAATAAATTTAAAAAAAAAAATTTCGCTGTAAGTGTTGGGTGTGAATGCATTTCGCGGTTTCCTTAACGAGTTCATGCAGCAACGGAAGCGACGCAGCAGTTCAAGGAGGACAGCAGCAGCAGTGCTAATAAAGGTAGGGCAAAAAATGTGTGTAAAAGACGTATTAAATTTTTGAAATTTTGGTTTTGTAAAAAATTTGTTAATAATAAAAAGATTTGTTTAACATTGTATTTATTTTTCGATTTTTTGCCTTTAAAAGTGAGGATAAAATAGAATAGCTTTTTAAAATTATTTAATATGCTGAATTCTTCTAAAATATAAGCGATAAAACAGCCAAAAAAAGGTGGGAAAAAATTATTTATTTATTAAAAAAAGAAATACGAAAACTAAAAAAAAATTATATTGGAACTATTGTAGAATGGTATTAAAAGCTTAAAAAGGCCAAAAAAAAAATTAATTGATTAATTATCATTTATTTTAAATAAAATTTTCAGACTGTTAAAAAGAAGCGCCGCCGGTCCGATATTACAGTATGTGCCAAAAATTGAATTCTTTTAAAAAAAATGTTTGCACCTTATTTTAAGCTTCACAATGGTCATCATTTCAATTTGGAATATGTTCATATTCCGACATATTGCGAAATTTGCAATATGGTTGGTATACTGTAATTTATGGATTAATTAAAATTTTAAAATAATTCCAAATTTTAAGTTTATGTGGCATGCTGAAAGGGTTAGTCATGTCTCGTCTTAACAATTTATATAAATGAATTTTTAAAAATTAAGATTTTTATTTGTGTCTCATGCCGATTGTCTTGCCATAAAAAGTGCCATACCAAAGTGAATTATGTGTGTTCCAAGGCAACAACTGCTGTTGGCGAAATGCCAGTAAGAAAAACTCAAAATTATATAAATAATTTTTATTTGAAATAAATTCATTAAGCATAAAAAAAACAGAATTTTTTTTATTTGGGAACCCAAAATACGACATACCTTGAGTTCCAGATTGATTGAATTTATGTCAACTAAATTATGCACTTGATAATTATAAAGAAATTTTTTTAGAATTCCTCCAAATTCTTCGGTGCCGACCTTTCCAATCTTTTGCTTGATGATGCCCAAACAGTGCCCGTTTTGCTCAACCGTCTGTTGGCAACCATTGAAGTGAAAGCGTTGTTCACCGAAGGCATTTATCGAAAGAGTGGCCAATTAGCACTGATCAAACAGACAAGACGGCAAATTGAACTCGCTGAAGGTAGTGAGTGCAACATAAGTATTTGTAATGATATTTCCAATTGTAAAAATAATTTTTTTTTTCGCAATTAATACCCTCAAAAAATGTCGGGAATTAATTTCAAAAATTTTCTCAGCATGAAAAAATTTCATCAAATATTAAAACTTTGAAAATTAGAGGAGAGGGCCTTTAAAAAAAGTTGTTTTTCCTTAAAAAAAATTTTTTTGGAAAAGTTTTAAATAATTTAATTTGGAAAAGCGGGTGGTTAGCACTTAGGGATTTTTGAGATTTTATAAAAAAATATATAAAATTCTCATTTTTCCTAAGATCCCGACTCCATTTCATTTGACGATGTGCCAATTCATGTGTTGACCAGCTTGGTAAAGTCATTTTTCCGGGAACTGTCTGAGCCGCTGATCACTGCTGATCTCTATGAAAATTTTGTGAACATTTCAGGCAATTACCGTACTCAATTTCCGCTCCTTAATTACCGTTCCCCTCCAACAACTGTAGAAATAAAAGAGACCAATGATCGTATACGGTGCCTACGCGCAATGGTCGAAATGTTGCCGAAGGGCAACAAATGTGTGCTTGACAGACTCGTCTACCATTTGGGTGCGGTAACACAATGGGGGTTTACGGTAGCCATGCTTAATAAAAAGGGGAATTACGATGCACCTTTTTTTGGTACAATTCCACTTGTTTTTTAGCCCGTGTCGCTCATCAGGAATCTGTCAATAAAATGTCGGCATCAAATTTAGCAGTTATTTTTGCGGTAATAATGGCACTTTTTAAAATAATTGCATAATTTTTTAATTAATAACTATTGTAATTAATTAGTTTAAAAAAATTAAATATAATTTTCAGCCGTGCATTGTCCGCCGTAACACATCAACAATACATGCCCAAGAACAACTAATGGATGTGCAAAAGCAGGCGGTGAGTCAATGTTTTCGGAGCTTTTTGGGGTCCAATTTTAATTTTGACATTATTCAATTTTCAGATTTGCGTGCAAACACTGATCGAAGACAAACTTCGTCATTGCCAAGAAACACTTTCCCAAATTATTGAACTGGAATCAGCCAGTGAAAAAGTAGGAATTTACCAAATTTCTATAATTTTAATCTTAAAAATATGCCATTATTTTATTTATACAATATTTAGGTGACAGAGAATCTGAGACTGATCGAAGTATGTTTGAATATATTAATAAAAAAAATTTAATCAGGCTTATCTTGGCATATTTTTGTTGTTGCAATATTCCAACATTCCAACACATTTTCGCTCGTTTAATTGCGAGAGCCCTCCTGCACCCGCTAATGCGATATCTAAATCCGTATTTTCTAAAATAAATCCATCGAGGGCTCTATTTTTCTACCCCCTCCCCCTCCTCCAAAGGGCTTTATTTCAGTGAGGGGTTCTATTTAAGCGAGTCTATATTTTAGGAAATACGGTATTGTATATTATAGAAGCATCGCTTGTCCGCCAGTGCCGCCGTTTCAACGGAATGCATTGCTGTCGATGATCAAACTCGCGCTGGCACTCCAAGCGCAACTGGTGCCGGATTGCTGCTGAACACATCCGCAACAGGCGACAACACCACCACCACCACAAATGCCCACATGGAACAACAGCAGCAGAACATGGAGACGGCACGGCAATTGTTTGAGGAGCAGCTGGACTTCCTAGACCGGGAGAAGGCACGGCTGTTGCAAGAATTGCCACCGCTTGCGCCCGTGGCCAGCTCGGAGGATCTGACGGACGAAGCGGAGCGTGAAGGCGGCGGCACCGGAACGGATGTGACCGCAGCGACAAATAATGGAGGCGGCATTTGCGGATCAGTACAATGCCGTAGAGCAAAATCCTCGTCATGGCAACGTTCCGTTGGTGAGTTTCTTCTTCCTTTCTTTTGCTCACCGACGGCTTCTATCGGCTAAATATTCTTTTATTCAAATTTCGGCACTTTTATAGAGTAGGGGTCAATAAAAAACCCAGATTAGGACCTACAAAATAAATATATATAATTTAATTTCCAGGCAACAGCCGAGAGGAGTACGCGTTGGACCTCAGTGTGCCGCCGGTGATTGCATGCCTTTCCCATGCTTGCAAGTTGCGCGCAAAATTCCCGCCCGGCACTCGTCGTCCGCCAAGCGCATTGTTTTTCCGGGAAAAGTTGAACAAACTTCTGCTTAAGCTGTTTTGAATAATGTGATTCCGAGAAAACAACAGTTAAACCGGGTCAATAATTTTGGTCAAATGTTGTACACTCTCATTAAGCTATCCTTCAATTATTATTGCCCATTTCTTTTTTGAATTTTCAAATTTTCTACCTGATAGATTTTATTTGCGGCTAAATTTGGTGCAAAATATTTTAGCCGAGAAAAATACGCCCAAAAATTTTTTCCGTGTAACGGGGTGTGGGTTGGCAATTAGGGCACCATTTTCAAAAAAAAATATCGAGAATTGACATCCTCATCCTCTAAAAAGGCGTATCATGACAGTTCGTACAATGGAATCCCATAAAAAAATTTGATAATAAAATTAAAAGAAAAATTCGCTAAAAATTTTAAGTGCCTGACCCAAATAATGAGGAGGCATGAAACGGTAAATAAATTTAGTTTTGGTATTTTGTTTAGCTCTCTATATATATATATATTCATTAATTTATGTATATTTTTGCAAATTATATTAATAAATTCCGGTGATTTCTTTTCTTCTGAGTGCTTCAATTACATTAAATCAATTTATTATATGATTTTGGTGTTTATTTTTACTCAAAAAATATTGAAAGTTAATAATATTTATTGTTTTAGAAAAAGCTTAAATAAATATAAAAAATTTTCCTTACTTTTTTTACAAGATTTTTTTAAATTTAAATAGAATTCCGAGTAAGTTAATATGTACAGTAAATTTATATGTGTTAGTGACTGAATTTCACATTTTTCTTGGTCTCTAAACCATTAAAAAGGAATTGACGAGCATTTTCTAATCAATTAATTTTTCAATACTTGCGATCAAATCAATAAATATTTTCAGCAGCATATATATATGTATTGGAACTAAATTCCAGTTTCCCATGGTTAATTTTTCGGGGAGAGCGATTTTTTCGATCATTAGTGTGATCGATCACAATTGACGGACGAGGGAAATGTGGGAGAATTGGAGAAGAACAAAATTGGCTTGGTCCTCTCTTCTGCTGCAGTGATTGAATCAACCTTTTGACTCTTTTGATTATACCTAATTTACTGAATTGCTTGCTGTAAAACGCACAAAGAAATTGGTATATATTTTTTATTACTTTTATATAAATTTTTCATAGTTATTACAAAAAAACAAAGAAATAATCCATTTGATTAAATAAAAATTTAAATATATTCACTGAACTCGGGAAAAATTATCGAATTTGGTATAAAAATTAATTTTTCCATTATTTTTATATAGGATTTTTTTCAAATTTATGTGTCAACAGCAACGACCTTCTTACCCCCCTCAGTATGGGCCTTCGCCTCAACCACCACCCTATTCGTACCCATCTGCTGGTCCGGTAGAACCTGGCCAAATGGCGGTTGCCATTGTGGCCACTGTTGTGGTCATTCAATTCCGTGTGGCATTAAAGGAGGTAGAAAACATATAAATTTTTAAAAATAATATTTGCTGGAGCAACCAATTTTGGCACTTTTCCCCCCTGCAGTGGATGGTCAAGCTGGCAATGGCACTTGCCCGACATTTGTTTGGTGCATGGCAAAACTCTCGTCGCGAGTCTCGAGAGCAACAAGATGGCGGCGCATCGAGAGCCGTAGCAAGGGGCAGTACTGATGCCATTCGACACCGACAATATGCCGATAAAAATGTACATATTTTATTTTAAAAATTAATTACAATATTTCAAAAATCCCCCCGCCCTCCCAAGAGCCCTCCCGAAATACTGCAATTAAATCATTTTAATTAATTTTTTATCAGAGGAATAAAATCAAAAAGTCTCGGACTTGGCAGAAAATTAAATTTTTAAAAATTTCCGTTAGCCAATAATAGAAAAAAAAATTATTTTTAATTATTTTTTAAACTTTTATTTGAGGTTGGTTCTGATAAGGACACCGCTGTTGAGGAGGAAAATGACAATTTTGTCCATGTCCAATGTGCTGAAGTGCTTTACCATCCCAACGAAATTGGGGAGGAGGAAATGCTCAAACGGTCACAATTATTTTACGAGCTCATGAAAACGCGGCGCAGCGTCCGTTGCTTCAGCACCAAAGAAATTCCGTTGAAAATTTTGCAAAACATCATCAAAACGGCAGGTGTTTAAAAAGTGTCTCGCCAAAATGGCAATATATTTTTTAAAATTTTACTGGGACTGAGTGACATTTCGCCATGACTCCTTTGGTTTTATGCCAAAATAAAGCTTATTCATAGGCCCAAGCAAGCGCCTATGCCTGGCCTAGCCTGAAGCTTAGGCCTAGCCTAATCCATTGTACGAGTTGTCATGACACCAAAGTTCCGCATACCAATAGCACCCAGACTCTGGTCATCGTTATGCTCCATGTTTTCTATTTTGTCCATAAATTTTGGTTTTTTAACATTCAATGACCCATCATTTTTGCAGGCACTTCGCCAAGCGGTGCCAATCTGCAGCCGTGGACCTTTTGTTTGGTCAGGAATGCGCGAATCAAACGTGCAATTCGTGAGGTTGTGGAAGAACAGGAACAAATGAACTACAGCAGACGAATGGGTGCCCAATGGGTGTTGGACGTGGCACCGCTTAACGTGAATTGGAACAAGCCATACTTGACCGAAGCACCATTCCTGCTGGTGGTGATGAAGCATGTGAGACGGAAATAAATGAAAAATTAAACAAAAAAAGGATATTCCATCCCAATTGATTTATAATAATTTAAATAAAATTTAAAATTTCGAATAAAGGCCTATCAACTTGATCATATGGGTGATCGGAAACCAACATATTACAGTGAGCAAAGCACATCAATTGCAGTTGGAATACTGCTCGCTGCAATTCAGGTGCAATGCTTAATTGGATTATTTGCATTTTGCCATTATTAAATGACATTTAATTAATTAATTCAATTAATTTTATTTAATTGATATTCTTTCAGAATGCCGGTCTCGTCACTGTCGTCACAACACCTCTTAATGCGGGCGCAGCGATTCGCGAAATTTTGCAAAGACCCATCAATGAGAAGGTCGAAATTTTATTAAAAATTTTTTTTATTTGTTTTTAGGTTTCTCTTTTACTGCCATTGGGCTACTCAGCTGAAGAATGTTATGTGCCGGATATTCAACGAAAACCAATTGAAGATATTATGCGGATATATTGAGATTTTGTGTTTAATTAACCATTTTTAATACATATCATTTAGTAAGCATTTTTAAATTGAATTTTATAAAATGATTTTTAATGGAAAATTCTATACAAGTTTATGCCTGTTTTATTAATTGTTTTGTTTTTATGAAAAAAATAAATATTAAAAAAATGGTTTTCAAAATCATCAAGTTTTTTTAAATTTACTTTTTTGTAAATTCGTTCCCAAAACGGCAAAATTTTGCTATGTAACTTTGTCTGGTAAGGAAAAAATCAGACATCCATCGTTATCAGAGTTCCATTACTAGAGACCGGACAAGGGGGTTCGGTCGGTTTTATTTTTTCGGTAAAAGTGCAAAGAAAAAAATAAAAAAATTTTCTAAAAAAATTTCTCGAAATAACTGTTTTATTAATTTCATTTTCTTAAAATTGGTATCAATTTCGTTTGCAACTTTTCAAGATTAAATATTTTATAATATAAATTTAAAATCATTTTTATCTATATGTATAATATGTAATATTCAAACAAATATTTAAATAAAATAAATAAATATTTCCACAAAAAAAAATGTTTTTCACTGGTCAGCAAGAGAATTTTCATTTACGCAGTTTTTTTCATTTTCTGTCAGAATTTGAGCTATTTGTCGGTGGACTATTTTTGGCTCTGAATAGGTCGGGACGAACTCGCCGACGAGCCCTTTTTCTGCCGCCAGTTGTATCATTTGTCGAATTCAATAAATCTGGAGCATTTTGATTTATCTGATCAACAGATTTTTTGTTTTGTTCTTTAAATTCCACGTCGTCACGAATCTGTTGGGTACTGCTCGGCATTGTTGTTGTTGTTGCTGTGGTCATTAAGATAATGGCGTCATTAGGCTGCTGATCAATGAGTTGATCAGCAGCTGCTGGCGGTTCCATGGCGACAACACTGTGCAATTTTTGGTGCATGCCACCGACCCCAGAGTGCCGTCGGTCGTCGTAGCTCCTCAGCGGTGTGGCCGGCATATTCGGCATTACACTTGGTAACAGATCAACGCCTCGTACAATCATTTGATCCAATGCCGGCTCTGTGCTAAAAATATGTGCAAATTTATTTCATTAACGATCGGACTTTGAAAATCCAAAGCACTCAAGCCAAATATAGGTAGGCATGTAAAAACTTTTTTTTAAAGTTCGAGAATTTTTCTAGCGATTTTTTGGAAAAACAGAAATCACAAAATTTTGGAAAAGCTCGAAAAACTTTTGTTTTTTTCTCGAAATTTTCATATGGAGGAACGACCTGCTCCGGTATTTCTATACCTTAATGCATTTTGGTGCAGTTTCATCATTGGTCTTCCCTGCGGAACGCTTAAATGTGCCATTCTCAACGGCTCTCCGCCGGCAGTTGACGGCCTTCTTCCAATTTGCAAAGTGCCGGAACCGGTTGTTAGCATACGTTTCCGTGCCACATTCACCACCATCCCAGGCAAATCGCTTAAAGCGGGCAATTTACGCTGGTGTCCAACCTCGGCGTGCAATATCTGTTAAGGGGATCAAAAACTGATTAAGAAATTTTAAAAATTGCGCCGATACAGGTTTTTTGTGGCGTTGTTGTGCCTCTTCGAGCTCTGCACGCCTCAACTTCATGTTGTTCACCGTCGCATGTGTGACAACGTCGCGCAGTTTGGACTGGTCCGCGAACATCATCAAATGTTGTTGTTGGTGCTGGTGACGGTCCATGGTTGGTATGCTCAGCCTTGGTTGCTGCAAATTTGGCACTGATGGGCGGCGCTAGAAAAAATAATTTAATTTATTTTATAATATTTATTTTCAATGCGAATGTTTTATAAGTTTTTTTTTTTTTTATTTAATGAATTTTAAATTTGGAAATTCAAAGGCGAAAGAAAATATATGAAAAAATTTAACTGTAAAAAAATATTCCAAAAAATTTTCAAAGAATTGCAAACAATCTAATTTTAAGATTTGTTAAGAAAAGTTCCTAAGTTTAGTGTATAAAAATTTACAAATTAAAAAATTTTCTATTTTTAGTTAAGAATTTTTAGGCTTTCATATTTAGGGTTTTTGTTTTTTCGATATTAAAATCCTTATTTTATTCTTTAAAAAAATATCATGATGATGGATTGAAAACTTCCCAGATGGATTCGATCAAAGCCGATTCAATGGATTTCAAAATAATAAAAAATATATATAAATTTATCGTTACTTAATATTACCAACCTTTCTAGGTGATGGTGTTTGCAGTACATGTTCAATAACACTTGATTCATCACCATCGGACTGAGTTTGTTCCAGTTGGTCTTTGTGCTGTTGTTCATGTTGTTGTTGTTGCCGTCGTTGTTTTGCATCCCTTTCTTCCACTTCTTCTTCCGCCCTCCGTTTGCCAATGCTTGTCATGAGTCGATGATGGTTTACCAATGTTGCCGTGCTCCCGCCAAACACCGAGTACGGTCGCGTGCTACTGTAGGGCGTTCTTGGTACGCTGGTCCCGCCACCGCCTACGGTATCGTTCGCGACCAGCCGATCATGGCTGTGCAACAAGTACAAGGCTGACTGGGTGCCCAACTCCTTGGCCATCGTGATCACTTTACGGCCAACCAACTGAAAATTATTTCAGAAAATCAAAAATATTTTCTTGGGATAATTTTTCAGTTTGAACGAATTTCTGTTTAAAAAATTAGTGCTCGGGCAAATGTAATTATCCGGTGATGGAAAAGGCAAAAAACGAGAATTTCATTCACCAATTTTACCGAAAATGGATAATCCCGATAAATTTTCGGTGAATGAAAATTTTTTAAAATATCGAGTAAATTTACCAATTTTTAAGGATAAAAATATTTTAAAATCCTTGATACCTAAATATCGACGACCAAATTCAGATATATTTTTTGATATTTTTTTCGTGTTTAATTGATGAACAAATTCAGATATATTTTTAGGTGTTTTTTTCGTGTTTAAACCCCACCTTCCAGTTGCTGAGTGCCTGTTTGCGCTGGTGTGCCCTCGTCTTGGTGGTCTGCTTGATCACCATCAGTCCGCGCGCTTCTCTGCCCGGCACATTCATCTGCACTGAATATTCCAGCTGGCATGCCGCCAATTTTTCCGCGTTTATGGCACGCTCCAGCACCATCACAATCTGGCCTTGCTGGAAATTTAATGAAATTATTTTTTATTATTATTAAAAACTATTTTATTGCTCAATTTTCAATTTTACTCAAACTAGATGAATGAGAGAACCTTAATTATTAGTAATGAGATAAAGAACAAGAAGCTTCCCCGAGAGGAAGATTAGTGGATCAATTAGGGAGCGACAATTGATCCACTAATCTTCATCTCAGGAAAGCTTCTTCTCTATCTAAGTCATTAATTTAAAAAAACCTTTAATTTTTTTCTGCTTTAATAGAAATCAATTTTAAAAACTTAATTAAAACAAATAATATTTAATTTTTTGGATTTAAAATATATGTCTTAAAATTTGCCTGTTGACGCCAGGTCAGTTCCGCCTCCTCTATTAGTTCACTGTAAGTGTTGTTTATCATGGCTATCAGAAGAGTGATCATCATGATAAACTGTTAAACATTTTTTAAATTAAATTATTAATCTAACCTTTTAAGCATTTTAAATTAAATTAATTATTCCTGGTAAATTATCCTAATTAAATAAAGTACCATGAGAAATGTGAACAGGACGAACTAAAAAATAAAATTTTTTATCTTTTTAAATTAATATTATTAAATACCAGTGTTTTCATCATCTGTTCATAATTTGCACATGCCAATTCTTCGTACTAAAAAAGTGCCCAAAATTAAATAAATAAATAAAATAAATAAATAAAAATTCTTACAAAAATTGCATTCATGCAAACTCGAAATAAAGTTAAAAATGTGCTAAAAAATGAGTCGTAATTCGACGTGCTGTAACTCAGTGGACAGAATTCGGCGTCTGATTCATTCAGATATTGTTTGGTTGAAATGTCTTTGCCAAGAAAAAACATTGCTAAAATTGAAAAAGAAAATTTTAAATATAAATTTAAAATTTATTTTATACGAACTTTCCGTGAATGGTACCATAAAAATTGTAGAAATAAGCACAAACCGAAACTGAGAAATTATTTAAATATTAATAATAAAAAAAATTCCACCAAATCTCCAGCAATCATTGTGTAAATCATTTGAACAAATGGTCCAATTAATTTTGTTGTTCTAAAATTTAAGTGTAAGCGGCTTTTATCTCCCTTTTTGGACTTTTATTAAAATAAAATATTTATTTATTTTTTTTAAAAACCTGGCAAAAAAAAGAACATAGGCCCAACTGCCAGGCAAAACGAACGATAACAGAGCATCTTCTATCTTAAAATTTCTTGAAAATTTTTGTCTCCGATCTTTTAGGGAGCGGGGATTTCAAGGGGTTGGGTACCCCTAAAATTGAAAAACATCCGAATTTGGTTTGCTTATAAAGGAGGGTTATTTTCTTTATTTACCCTAATGAGACCGGTGAAGCGCAATGGAACACAAATGAGAAGGCACAAATTTGCTACCACGTAAACAATTTTTGCAGGCACAGTTGACTTAAAATTATTTGAAATTAGGAATTATATATATTTTCAAGAAAATTTTTGTAACTAAATTAATTCAGGAATTTTTTTTTTCTAAATATTAGTCCTCCGGAAATCATAAAAAATTAATTAATTCATTGACTTCATTAATTACTTAGTAACTTCACTGACCAAATTCCACAAGTAAGCACGTATGCCCTGATGGCATCGCAACTCGTCAATTTGTTGTATGAACACGAACCAGCAACTGCATAGAATGGCCACAAGTTCAGCGCCGACTCGTACCAAATCGGCTGGCTGCAATTGTAACAGTTCAAAATGGGTCAAGTCGGTTGGACGTTGGTACACCGCCACACTAAGCGCAACAAGATGGACGGCCAAAAGTGCACCACGCTCGATCAATTTCCTCTAAATTTTTTTTTAATACTTTTACAAACTAAAAAGGGTCATTAAGTGATTTAGATTAGGTATTGAACTGCCCCCATCAGCAAATGTCCTTTATGACCCCTAAATATCCCCGGAGGGGACTCTATTTTTCAACCACCCTCGAAAGGGGGCATTATTTTTCCTTTTTCAATAAAAAGGATATAAAATTTACTCGGCCAAATGCGTCCAATTTGTCGTCCAATAGGCGCGTTATCACTTCAGAATTTACGATTTGCAAGTGCTCCGTTGTGTCGCCGGCGAGCACTGTCATCAGGGCGGAGTCGTAATCTGATTTTTTTAAATTTATGAAATCCCAAAAAATGCGGATTTAAATAATCCCACTTGTTGATCCATCAGGCCGAATTGTGTCCAACGCATCCAACGGATAGGCACTGCATGTCATGTCCGAAAATCGCCAAAATTCCACCTTTAAATTTGAAAAACCATACAATTTCTAACTGCTATGCTTTCATATAACCATTAGGGTTCCGATTATTTTTGGCTTAGACGTATTTCCGATTTTCGGAAACTTTTTGACTATTTTTCATTGAACCGTGTTATCAACCCTTTTCTGATCAAATGATCAATCTTACTAATTATTCCTCCCCCCCCCCCACTCACTTTCATCAATTCAAGCATTTCTTCAAAAATTTGTTTTCTGCCCAATTTGGTAGCAAGTGTAAGCGGCGTTTGGCCAGCAAAGTTCTCGAGACTGTGTGCCGGTTTGTGCCAATGCTTGGCCGAATAGCTGTACAATGACTTAAACAACCTTTTTTTAGCAAAAATTGTGCAATTAAATATTTTTTATTTTTTTGTAATTTTTAATTTACATACAACAATTTCGAACATACAACTTAAATTACAAAAGGCTTACATTTCTGTTGTGAATCACGCACATGTGGAGCTGAAAAGTTACGATTTCATTGAAATATATTGTAGCGCTCACTATTGTATTGCCGAAAGTGTCCTGTTTGTCCGGGTCCGCACCATACTGTATCAGCAGGTCATAAATGTCTTTGTTTTCGAAACAAGCTGCAAACGCCAACGGATATTCTCCATAATAGGCATAGCCTAAGTAAAAAAAAGTAATTTATAAATGGCTATTAATTAATTTAAAAATTTTTATTACCTTCATAATCCATGTTTCGATTGCTGTGACCGGGCTCATAGCCATCCGGCATAAAGAAATCGCCGTTGGCACGCGCATTTACAGAAGCACCGTATTCCAGCAGAATTTTGGCCTGTGAAGGATGAAAAAAAATTATCATTTCAAATTGTTATTACCGTGTCATAATCATCGTTGACAATTGCCAAATGAAGACAACCTTGGCCTTAATTTTTAGGTTCGACAAAAATGACATTTGAAATGACAATAAATCGGATTTTAAATTTGAAAAAATGAAATCCTCAAGAAAATTTCCGTAATTATGCCAAAATATCAATTTTGCAGATTTTCCCATAAAATTTTATGATAATTCTTGGCCAGGACCAGGCGGCAATTAAATTGAGAGTTTATAACGCAATTTGGGAATTCTTGATTTGAACGTTACAAAAATCACATTTGGGCATTTCTAGAACCAAATAAACAGATTGAAATTCTTAAATTGACTTTAACTGGTTCAAAATTTCACCAAACAGCTCTTCGCCCAAATAGATGTCCCTGGCCATGCCCGGGTAACGGTTGATCAAAATACGTGCCACTTCATGGCACACCAACTCCTTCCTGTTCAACAACAGGTGGATGAGCGTTTCGCCGTCCATGCCACGCTTGTTCATCCGCCATTGGGCCTCGTGCTCGGAGAAGCGCGAGTCGGCCTCGTTCAGTTGCGTCATCTCATCCGTGATACCAAGCGCAATGTTCACGCTTTTGCTACAGATTGGTAATTTCCATTTTCAAGACTCAAATCGACGAGAAAAAGTTGTATGAATTTGGCCATGCATTTTCAATCTTTTGGCACTATTCACTTCAATGATCAGCCAATTTAAGGCATTAATTGATTTTGAAAAACCTATGTTTGTGGAGTCTTGGTCGATAACTTAGTTTTTGAATTTTAAAATTTTTCATTACAATTTGCCTCAATAAATTTTATTTTATTTTTTTTATATGGAAGGTATTTTAGCGGGAAAACCATGACCAAAATGAGAAAAATTCAAGTTAATCTTACCGCCATCGAATATAATCAGAAAATTTGATCAACTGCGATTGTGCGCCCTCATTGTACAGCATGGATTCCATTTTCTCCTTGTGTTGTAAATGTAAATTTATTTTTGTGTTTTTTTTAATTCAGTACCAATTTTTCAAGAAATCTCACTAAATTTTCTAAATCTTGAAATATTTTGGACCATAATTTGAATTTTTAATATACGATAAATTTTAGGCAATCGAAATTTCGGCTTTTCTAATTTTAAATTTGAATTCAGTCAATTCGTGTCTGAAATTGTGTCCTATTTAATGACAAAATTACCTGTGCAAAGCGTAATACGCCCTCTTCACCGTCCCGTTCATAAACTGTCAACAGTTCGCCTCCCTGTTGGACACCCACCCATCTGTACATGCTGGTCTTCTCACGTTCCCTGTTATGGTAATCACACTGTTGTAAGCGAATTATGGTAATCATTATTATAAGGGAATACGCTAATAATCACTATTGTACATGAAGGCGGTTAATTTCCAGACTAATTGTAACATTAATTTATCATATTTTTTTACCTGTATTGGTTGGACCAACGGTCGTCCGGGTCAGCCCCAGCTGCGCTGTCCCCAGAATTGTCATTGCCCCAAATTCGGGCAAAAATTGAGCCTATTTTCATCGAATAAAATAACCTAAATCATTTTTAAAATATTGAAAAAATAATAATATTTTAATCTTTGATCATAAAATTAGATAAGAATATTAAAAACTATCTTTTTAATTATAAAAAATTTTTTGTTGTAATAAAATTAAGTAAGAAATCTTCTCTCTGATTCCACAAAATTTGAAGTGAATTATCATTTTCATTTATTAAAGCAATTGGAGACATAATGTGTCGGCGGCACACCTAAATACACACAGGCGGCCAAAATATGCCATCGAATGTGAGGGCGGCTCCTTGGAAACGCACAAACCCACGGCATTGTGTAATGGGAAAATTGAATGAATTTTGGTGCCATTAATAAAGGAGAGGCCAATTGGCTTTGTTGGCGTTCTTTGTTTAGGAATTAGCTGTTGAAAATCATTAAAATAAATAAAGTTGATGTAGAAATTTAAATATTTTGTTAATGCAAAAAATTGCTTAAAAAATTTTGAAAGAATTTTTTAATTTATTAAATAATTAAATTTAAATTAACTCATAAAATCATGAATTTAAAGGTTTTATTTATATTAAATTTATATAAAATTTTACCTAGTTGGGTTTTTGTATAAAAATATTCAGCGCCTTTATTTTTACCTTCATCATTATATATTTTTATTTTAATTAAAAAAATGTTTTATAAATTAAATTTCTTTGTTTTTGTTTTTTTGTTTATTCACACTGACTAATGAAGAATTAGCTTTACTATTTAGTCATCAAAATAGGATTTATTTGGGCTTATTATGTAGAATGCCTTTATATACTATCTAAGCATAAAAGATTTTTAAAGAAATAAAATTCGCAAATTCAAAAGGATTGTAATTTAAAATTTCATTTTCCATTTTTTCGATTTAATTTGTTCTACTGATTTAATTGTTTTATTATTTTTTTTCATCTTAATGTCTGCTTGTGGTGCCACAGAGTGTGTCGTCGTTGTTCCTCCTCCTTTAATCATCTTCGTCATCATTCATCCTCTCAAATATACATATGTGTATGTACATATCAGTCACATTTCCTTTCTTGTCACCTCTTCTCGGCACAGCAAACAAACAAATTTTGACGAAATTATTTAAGTTGGATAAGCCGGATGTACAAATGTGCCGTGGTTTGCCCTTCCCCCCCCCCCCCCCTCACGGCGCCCCATTTCTGCTGAGCTTTTTGAGGGCATTTGGGCCGATTTTTGCAGATTTGGAGCCCTCCCGCCCCCCACAAATCCGCGCTGGTGACAAATTTTATTTGCTGATGCCCGTTTCAAATGTACATTTCTGAGCTCATTTTCATATGTCATCATCAAAACGCGCGTTTCTTCCATTTATGTTAATATGACAAG
Organism: Heterodera glycines; assembly: GCA_004148225.2. Taxonomy (NCBI): domain Eukaryota; kingdom Metazoa; phylum Nematoda; class Chromadorea; order Rhabditida; family Heteroderidae; genus Heterodera; species Heterodera glycines. Next base: position 22,518,179 of record CP049707.1, read on the forward strand.
TTTTTAACTGGTAAAATTGGGCATTTAGATAAAAATAATTTATTCAAATCATAAAAGCAATGAGTTCTTATTTATTGATATTCTTGATATTCAATTTCCTGAAAATTTCCTAAATCTTTGAGGCGTGACCGGAAAATCGGTCAGTGGAAAATGCGTCAGTGGAAAATGCGTCAGTGGAAAATGCGTCAGTAGAAAATGCGTCAGTGATAAAAATACTTATAAAGTTGTATGGCATTTGTATTGTAATATAGAAATAAACTTCTATAAGAACATCGTTCTGCATTCCGAACGCCGGACCCGAACTCGAACAAAAAATCGAAAAGTCAAAATTTCGAAATTAGCGTTTTTCTTCAAAATTAGTTTAAATACACGGAAACAAACTAAAAGCCATCAGTCTTTCAATAATAGATCATGTATGCCGTTTTGAACCAAAAATGCTAAATTCGAAAATTTGGACTTTCAAGTTTTTGTTCGAATTCGGGTCTGGGGTTCGGATTTGGCCGAAATGGATATCGGATTCATGGTCTGTGCCCCCGAAAACGCAAGGAACTTGTTTTTATGACAATAAAACATTCACTATAAATTAAATTTCTTTGTTTTTGTTTTTTTGTTTATTCACACTGACTAATGAAGAGTTCTTAATTACTGGTATTCAATTTTCGAAAAAGTTCTAAAATCATTAGTGCAAAATTATCTATAATCTATTTCCGGGACATTTCCTTAAACTATTGGTACTCATTGTTTATAATCAATTTTCAGAAAATATTAAAACCATTGATGCCAAATCATTAAGGCTGCCACTTTTAGGCACAAAAAATCGCGAAATAGGCAAAGATTAATATGTTCAAATTAAAAAAATTATTAGGAATTCGTTGTTCCTCCTCCTTTAATCATCTTCGTCATCATTCATCCTCTCAAATATACATATGTGTATGTACATATCAGTCACATTTCCTTTCTTGTCACCTCTTCTCGGCACAGCAAACAAACAAATTTTGACGAAATTATTTAAGTTGGATAAGCCGGATGTACAAATGTGCCGCTATCAATTTGATTCATCCTAAATGAAAATTTATTATAATATGAGATATTGTTTTTAAAATTTAAAAAAATGTTTTTAAAATTATCGGGGTTTGGGACAGCAAATTAGTAACTGACAGCGCCCAAAAATTAAACTGGCACCAATAATTTACCTATGTGCTTATGTGCTTGAATTGAACTGGGGTTAGCCGGTCCAAAAATCTTTGCTTTACTTAGGCTCCATCCAATTCCTATTTTCCGGATCCAAAAAGCAACTTTCCATCTGGCCAATTCCGTCTGGCCAAATATATTTCACTCTAACTTTTTTCTTAGTTGATAGAATTCTACTAAATTATGTATCACTCTTAACAAGGTCTATGTATTAGCTTACGAAAAATTGCAAAGAATACCACTTTTTTTTTAATTTTCAAGAAATAACTTTTTTTTTACATTTTTTTAATCTCTTAACTTTTCATTTAAAGCCTTCAAATGGCACACCATTCTTAGTTTTGGCACAAATAAAACATCTTGAATCCAAGACAGAATTGACCCCCTCCCCTCGCCGAAATGGGACGGAAATGAGGTGGGTACACCACCCCTAATCAACCACTTAATCAGCAGCGGAGCAATAAAGTGACTGTGCTCTGCTTACTCCCTGCTGCTTATGCCGTTTTGAACCAAAAATGCTAAATTCGAAAATTTGGACTTTCAAGTTTTTGTTCGAATTCGGGTCTGGGGTTCGGATTTGGCCGAAATGGATACGGATTCATGGTCTGTGCCCCCGAAAACGCAAGGAACTTGTTTTTTGACAATAAAACATTCACAGACGCATTTTCTACTGACGCATTTTCCACTGACGCATTTTCCGGGCGCCCTTTGAGGTTCTTAATTACTGGTATTCAATTTTCGAAAAAGTTCTAAAATCATTAGTGCAAAATTATCTATAATCTATTTCCGGGACATTTCCTTAAACTATTGGTACTCATTGTTTATAATCAATTTTCAGAAAATATTAAAACCATTGATGCCAAATCATTAAGGCTGCCACTTTTAGGCACAAAAAATCGCGAAATAGGCAAAGATTAATATGTTCAAATTAAAAAAATTATTAGGAATAATTATGAATAAAATTTTTAACAGAGACCGGCGGAGTATAGCTTTTTTTTTACTTCAGCTGTCTGCCTTTTACATCCATCCGCTTTCCCATCCCCCGGTTCATCCTCATCCGTTCTTCTTCATTCATAAAAAATCATTTTTAATCATGTTTTTGCTTAGAGTATAAGCTATTGCTATCAATTTGATTCATCCTAAATGAAAACCCCTCCCTATCTATCTATACATACGACACACACACAGACACAACGCCATAAATCGAACCGCTGCTCCCCCGTCCGCCCGCCGGGCAGGCAGTAGTCAGTCATCAGCAGCAGCAGCCGAAGAAAAAGATGTTGTTGTTGGAGATGACACATTAAAGCGGATACTGCTGCTGCTGCTGCTGCTGCTGCTAGCTACTGGTGATGACTGCTTGCCGCCGCTGCTCCCGATCGCACCGGGTGGGGTGGTGGTGGCAAAAATTAGAGAGGGGCCGACCGATATTTGTTGTCCATGTCTTCTCCCGCCTCCCGTGTGTCCCCAAATCTCACGCACTCATTTAGCCAACATTCATTCATTCATTAGTGGTGTTGAATTTTACGAAATGGCCAATTATAGGGCGACAACTAATTGATTCCAAGCAGTAGTTCCAATTTATTTAAAATCTATCCATGCTTAGGCTGAATTGTCGTTGTCCCCGATTTTTTTTCCATCAAAAATTCCCTTTTTTAATTTTCCAATTTCGATCATTGTTAAATTTCAAACAAATTAATCTTGTTAAAAATTCTGTTTTTTTTTGTCTTTTTTTCACATTTTACACAATCAGTCAGTCTTTTCAATCAATAATTGATCAGCATTTGAAGATATTAAATTAGATCATTTCTTGAATATTTAGTAATCATAGAATTATTAAAACATGTACTTCAACTGAATTTTTTTATTTGACCTAATCCATATGAGTATTTTTTCCCCGAGCATATGTCGGGCCGGGAGTTTTTAAAAAACCATGACCAAAGATGGAAAGATGGCCGAGAGTGTCAAGGGCCAAAATTATCAAAAATTCGGTTGTCAATTCTTTGCCACCTCAAATATGCGAATGCTACATATGTTTTGAATAGAAAATATTAGAGTGCCACGGACCGGGAATTTTGGGCAAAACCGGGACCGGGACCTAATCGGGTTGAAAAACCGGGAATTTTTGGCTGGGAAAACCGGGAAGAAACCGGGAATTTCCCGGTCCCGGTCAAAACTGTTCAAAACCGGGACCTCGGTACTCAGTTGTCCGTGTTTTGGTCCCGGTCCCGTGGCACTCTAGAAAATATGACATGACTGTTTTATGTCACTGATTTTTGCTTTGTTAAATTAAACTGTTACAATATCCCTAATCCTCCTATTTATGTTAATTTGAATTGATCAGAGGTGTTTAAAATGCGAGATGGTTCGTGAACAATGATTAAAATTATTCAACAAAAACCCAAAAATTTTACACACGGGATGGGAAAACTGAAAATGTACCGACGAGTCAAATCCACTCCGATTGATCTGATTGATGCACTTGCCAATCAGTGCCAGGTCGCACATAATGCTGGGGCTGGCTGACTTTGTCGGTGCACCAACCACAACACCACAACACTTGAACAGTCAGTGTTGATGTGGGTAAAAGATGAAGGCCGTATTTGCCTCCTTTTACGGGACGTCCGTCTCCCCCGGGGGCCGAAAGGGGCGCGATGGGGGGGGGGTCAACTCATCACAGCATTTCACCGATAGAACCACCTCCACCACCAGCAGCAGTAGAGAAGAGCATTAGAAGTAGCAGCCCCACCTAACAAACAATGAAAATGAATGGGGTTGGGGGCGTACTTAGGCGGACAGAGTTAAAAGGGTAAATAACGTGGGGGGGGCTGCTTTAACGAGGAGGGAAACGAGGACAAATGGGCTTTCTGGGCTGGCTTTGTTGTTACCTATGTAGTTGTTGGTTGGTCATCTTCCTCATTTCATTCCGGCTCATTTCAGTTTTCAGTCACAAATTTGCCTCTTTTGTCAAAAGTAACTGTACCGACGCGAACCAACCGAAAGTTTTTTTTCTAATTTGGTAAACAAAAAAAAAAAAATTAGTTTTCCGTAAATTTTTTTCCTATAAGAATGCTTGAAGACAAAAATAATATAATTTCAATCAGGTGCTTATATTTTTAAAATTCTTCAAATTTTTTTAAATTTCCGGCGCTTGTATTTTTAAAATTTTTTAAATTTCCGGCGCTTCTATTTTTAAAATTCTTCAAATTTTTTTAAATTTCTGGTGCTGGTATTTTTAAAATTCTTCAAATTTTTTTAAATTTCCGGCGCTTGTATTTTTAAATTTCGTCAAATTTTGCATAAATTTGTGTGGTACATACGTGCGCACAGACACAAACAAAACAAACCGCTAAAAAGACCTGTGTGAAGAGCAGCACAAGCAAGCAGCCGCCCATCAGCAGCAGTTGGTGGGTGTTTGGTTTAGAACGCCACACCAAAAAGCTCTCTCTGCCGCCCCCGCCCCCGCCCCCCGCTCGCCCGCCCCATTCTCCAATCAATTAACGTGCGGCGGCGATGGCGGCGCTGGCAGCGACAAACACACACAAACTGATCGGCCCCCGCGGCGGTCGCAAGCGATTGACGACGGACGGACGTTCAAAGTCCACCCATCGCCCCCCCACCCCCTCCACCCAAAATTCTCACTTCCCCTTCCCAACTCTACTGATTATATTCGCCCCCAAAAGTTATATGTATGTATGAATGAATTGATGATGCCTTTCTCAACCGTGATCAATCAATCCATTATTAACGAGTTGTCCACAAAAATTGGGCACACTCAAGGATTGGTTTTCTGGAAAAATTGGAGAGCGCCCTTAAAAAGAAGATTGTAGCTTTTCTGTTCCTTCTAATCAATTCCCGATTCTCTCGTCAAATGATCACGAAAATGATTTTTAATCTCCTGCAAATTTGATCAGTCCTGTCACTGATACCCCTCACCCATGTAAAAGTAGTCGAATAATTAATTAATTAATAATCATTGCTCCCTCCCCCCCCCTAATTAATATATGTAATTGTAAAAAGATGCAGGTAGTTCCTCTTTTTCTTCCCATTTTGAAAACACCGGCTAAAAATGGTGGTAATTTTAACTGTTTGAATGACGACACTAAAGAGCACTGATCAGCCAAAGATTGGTCTCTCTCTATGTATGAGCACAGAGTAACCACTAAACTGCTCACTCAACAAGCACAAAATTTAAGGCGCACCCAAATTTAATTGATGATGGTTTAGTATAGATTAGGGAACTTAAATTACATCTTTTTTTCGTAGCGGAAAATATTTTTTAATGAGAATTTGGATTAATTCCATGGATTAAAGACAAAATTATATGGATCAATTCAGAAATAATATTTTGTTATTGAAGTTACGGTTTTTGAAATTTAAACTTTTTTCTATGAAAAATTGAATTCTAGTTTCGGGTCTTCTCGAGGACATAAATTAACATCATCATCATTTTTACTCTAAGAGTGTGTTTGGGATCAATCCGGGGCCAAATCCTCCACCTTCTCGCGCGGCGTGTTTGGCTTGGCCCAAAAATAAATTTGAAAGACCATTAATATTATCGTATCCGCACGGGGGCGGTGCGCTGGCAATGACGGCGCGCCTCCCACTAAATCCCCCACCTTCTTTGGCACCGGGGCGCAAGCAGCGTCAAATTCTGCTGCTGTGTTGATGCCAGATTTATTTGATGCCATATTTATTTTGGCCCCTTATCCGCGTCCAATCCGTTGTGCTGCTCATATTCGTCATTGTCCCGGGGCCGCACGCCCGGGCCATATTTGTTGTTAGCCATCTTTTTCATCACCACCTTTTTGATCATTGCCATGGATACATTCATTCCCCACCATTTTTTCTGATGGTGGAGGTGATGCTGAATAAATCAAAAAACGGAAAAAAAAATTCGTCATACATATTTTGGCCACACCTATTATCAGACCATCATCATCCACCCACCATCCTTGTTCCTCCCATCCGCCCACCGGTGGGTGCCCCCAACCATTACATATTTTGATGAAAATTGCACATACAACACACAAACACACATCTACATTCAAAACGGTAAAACATTCCATAAATTTTTGTGTTTGATTGGCGAATAATATGAAACATTCATTAAATGTTTGAAAATTCATTTTTGTTTTTTAAATTTGTTTGATATCATTTGGCCACCATTAAATTTACTTTTCAACTAATTTGTTAAATTTTTGGGTATGAATTTTTAAACAATTTTAACTACACTAAATTTAAAAGATTTTATTTCATAATCTATTAAATTATTACGATATACATATTCATTTTTTAAATTAATTAATGTTCAGTTGAACATCATCAAAATTCTTAAGTGTTTTTGCTATTTCCTTATCATTTCTTATGCATCAAAAAAATTGTTTAACATTTTTTATTGAAAAGAGAATTATTATTCTGCAAATGTTTCATTTATAAATTTTTCAAATTTTATTAGGAATAAATTAAATTTTTCTCAATTTCTCGATCATAAAGGGCAGCATTATCGTGGACACTCGTCGGTGTCGAGAATGGGTCCTTGCTCGCGCTTGGATCTAATTCCACTTAAAGTCGCATTTCGAATCCAGAAAAATTTCGGGAGGGGCACCCGAAGAGCTTTTTATTTTTTTTGCCAGATTTGGCCATTTTATGATCAAATTTTGCAACAAAAAAAAAAGATCCAAAATTTTATTCGGCGGTGCTGTTAGGCGTTGCCGGGAAAATCTAGAAAATTTTGGGTCAAATAGTTAGGAAATAGAATAAAATTTTTAAAATCATTATTCTTGGAAATTAAATAAGTCAACTACTATTTTGATCAAATACTGACTTCATTAAAATGCACAGCAGATATATTCGGAATTCGAGCGGTTGAATTTCTTGCCCAATTTATACAGTAGCCGACATTGTGCCGCTAGGTATATCTTGAATTGCCCCACCCCATCCCATCATTACAGTACACCTTTTGATTGTTGTGCCTCCAATTTGTACCAGTCGCCATTCCCCCTCATAAATTCCCACATATTCAATGCCTGCCCAACCTCATCATTCAGCACCCTCGAAATCCAATCCCAAATCCCACCCACACTAATTCTTTTAATGTGGCGCCACCGGTATTGCCGCTGAGGGCTTTCCTGTGCTGTCCTTCCGCTTTCCCATTGGCACTGCCCTAAAGCATACTTTTTTCTCTAGGGATTTTTATGGCATTTCTGTCTTAAATTTAACTAATCAAAGATCAAACTGAATTTTGTCATAATCAAAAACCAATTCAATTTAGTAAATGATATTAAATTTTATTTTAATTTAATTTTTTAGGGAAATTTTCTTTCATCAGATAATTTTTATCTCAAATTTGTCATCAATTTGTTGGGGAAAATCACTTTTTTGGAAAGCGATGTCATCATCAGCAAAGAAACGTGTTGAGGAGAAGAAGCGGGGCACTGTGCAGATCAACACCAGCTGTGACATCAACAAAAGCATTGAAGAGCTGATCAGTGCAGGTAGAGGAGAGAATTCATAAATGTAAAAATTTTAATTAGTTATTTTAAAACATTTAAATTTATAGGTGTCAAAAGCCATGGGAGCAAACAACAACCGTCTTTCAGAAAAAACAGCAAAGTAAGTTTAACAAAACTGAACTATATCCATGGACTCATGGGTTAGGCATTGGCTGACATTATTATGCGGCATATTTAACTTATGAATCACTAAAAAGGGTTGTCACAATTTTTAGAGAAATTCTAAGTATATTGATACATAAATGTGATAGCCTCAAATATTGGATAAAGTTAAACGTTTAAATTATTAATTAAATCTGACAAATAAAAAAAATATATATTTAAAATTTCATAATACTACAATTTGTTGCATTATTCAAAAAAATGGATAATACTTATATTAAATAATTAAATTAAACGAAAAATAATAAATAATTAAATAAAAAAATGGACCATTTATTTGCAGATGCCAAGCTCAATTTTTGCCCCAAAGCACAATTTTAACAAGCACCGTTCGATCTCAGTAAGAAGCAGAGAGGGAGAAAGTTTTTCAAAAATACCAAAATCCTTAAATTTTAGGGAAATTCAATCCATTCCCGTGACTCATCCGAGGACGGCATCGGCTCCACAGGTCGATGCGGCACACTGTCACCCAGTTCTTGCGTGTCCGCGTGTGGCCTCAACTACACGTCATATGGCGGTATAGGCGGTGCAAGCGCACTTGCTGGTACATATAGTGAAGAAAATCAGAAAAAAGATTGCTGAAAATTCGAGAAAACCAAATAGGGTTGATTTTCGACCCCCGGAGAGAGAAAAGCCGGGGATCAGGGGAGAAAACACCCGATAATTTTTTAGGAATGGCTGGGGAAAACTTAAAAAATATCGGGTAGCAAAACTCTGGTCGGGGAGGACCAACTCTAGAACCAAGGATGGCACGAAATTCGAGATTGAAATTTAGGAGTCGAAAAAACAAAACAAAATTTCCTTGTCTCTTGGGTTTTATTGGAACCGATTTAAAAAAAAACATAAAATAAAATGAGTTGAATTCCATGAAAACTTAATTCAAAATTTTATTTTTGATACACAGGCGTCGGTGCCAATTTTGCTTCTGACGGATGCCGACCGATGGTGGAAGTCAGCCATAATAGGCAACAAAGCGGTAATTTCAAACAAAATGCTAATCCCAAAATTAATTACAAAAATTAAATAATTTTATAGCGCCAGCATTGATAAACAGTGAGCGGGAACAACAGCATCATCATCATCATCAGCGACATTGTCACCAATTTGGAGCTGCACATCAGCAGCATCAACAGCAGCAGCAGATGGACTCGGCCCAATTAGCGCATAGGTGCGATTTTTTGATGGACTATTCAGAGGCGATAGGACACACGAATTAATTAATCGCATTAAGACTCGGGTTTTGATATGTTTAAAAAAGCAACCACCTGCTGTTAGGGCTGTAAAGTAATATACCAAATACATTCGCCTTTCTAAGCCATGCCTATTAATTATAACCTTTTTTCCATCCGCCCGGACATTCGGTCAGTGGATATTCCGTCAGCAAAATTGATTTTTAAACACAGGATTTATATAAAATAATGAGAAAATGAATTTAAATTTAAAAAAATAATAGTAATGAGTAGAGAGGTACCAATATTTTCACTTAACCGGTACGGTACCTAGGTACTAGAAAAATTGGTACCGGTACTTCTCATTTGAAAACCGGTATTGGTACTAAAAAACCGTTAATTACCGGCCGCTAAATGTACTGGTCAGCTCTACTCTACTAAAAAAAAAACCCATTCGATTTTTGATTATTATTAAATCGGACAATTATTTTCGTAACGATTTTGAGCATTGCAGAAAAAATAAAAATTCCTGACGGATTGTCTGTTACTGACGAATCATCCCATTTACTAAATGCCTTTGGATATATTTGGAACAGATCACGTGGCTCTGCTGGTTTGCCACCAATTGCGCACCATCCGCCGCACGCTCAAAATCCGGTGGCCAACCATCATCACTACCAACACCAGCAACAACAACAGCAGCAAGCACCGTATCACCATGTGCACAGTAGGTCCATGAATGCGATGGTGGCACCAAGTGCCAGTGTCGCGAACACACCATCGATGGCGAACAATGCAGCTGCTGCTGCTGGTGGAGGAGGCGGCACAGAAATGACGTAATTCAAACAATAGAGAGGGAGGAATGCATTATTTCTTAATCCCTTTAGGAGAGGGGGGGGCTTTATTGAAGGTAGAAAGTGAAGAACTATTCGAAGAAATATGGTAAATATATGCAACTCGTATCCAAAATACGGTATACTGCATATTGGTCAACAGAGCTCTTAATCAAGCTGGGTTGGTTGGACTCCTCAGCCGATTCAATGGAAAAACGTACACTGGCAAAAGGCCTTGGCCTTGTCTAAGCCTAGGCAACCTGCCTAAGTCTTCGAAAAAATATAATTTGTACGTTGTGCCTTTTATACATTTTGTCATTACACCTCTCCAGTCACCCTTGAAATGAATTTTTTTTTTAATCCTGGTATTTTAAAAATGTTTTTTTTGATTAAATCGCTATGCTTTTGAAGGTATCGAGCCGGCGCTGGGTCCCAATCGCAACTGTACTTTGTTGACGGTAACGCACCAAGCATGGATTTGTCATCACCGCAAGCTGCTGCTGGGACAATTCAGCAGCACCACCACCACCATCGGACGGCAAAGTCGTGCGATTTTGACATGCTCGGCGGCGGTGGTGGTGGTACTGATGCAACAGCTACAACAACCGCAACAATGTTGGGCAACAGCCACATCATGATTGATGGTGAGAACAGTGCCCATCCTCAACAACAACAAATGGGCACACAATTTTTTGGCAACTATCCAACCATCACCGGCTATTTTCCAGCAACACAACACCAACAACAGCAATACATTGAGTATGTGAATGAATGGGTCCTTATGCAGCATGTGCCCCAAATGATGGGGAGGAGAAATACCGGCTGATACCTTGAAAAAAATCAGTATCCCGGCTTTTTCCGAATCCTCTTTAAATCCTAGCTTGTGACTGGATGAAAAAAAAATGCCGAGCGGGATGCCATACAGCTGGTGAAAATTGGGTTCTACATTTATCCCATTTCCAAAATGGTATCATTGTGCCAAAATCTTTGCTGGTTTCCCAATCTCTATTTGGTTACGAATATACCGTATTCCCTAAAACACAGCCACCCCCCCCCCTAAATTAGATCCCACCCCTGTTGAGAGGAGTTAAAAAATAGAAACACCATGGCTCTATTTTAGGAAATACGGTACGCTTATAAAAGGAATTTAATTTAGCCCTGCTAAGCAGTTGAACTCGTCATCATCCGTGGCTTATTGGGCCGGTGCGCGTGGCAAGAGTCAAAGTTTGGACCCGATACGTTTTGCGGAACAAACGGCACAGCTGTCGCCGTTGTCGTCGTCCGCCCAGCAGTTCACCACACCTCATTTGTCCAGCCCGCATGTGGCCTCTGGCGCATCTCCATGCGATGCCACAAAGTACCAACAACAGCAGCATCAGCAACATGTCCAGCCGCAACAACAACAGCAATCACAACAAATGCCATTCCAGCAACAACAACAAGCGCACCAACAACAGAACCCAGCAAAGCAGCAACAACAACAACAATCCAACATTGTGAGTGAGAAAGAGCGGGTCTTACTGTATTTTGTGAGAAATTGTGCAAAAAGTACTGTATTTTTATGAGAAATTGTGAAAATTCGCATATTTTTTTGATCATGTTTTGGTTTGGCATTTTGTTGGCCACATGGCATTTGCTTGCTCCAGAAATTTTTTTGATTTCTTAATAAAACAATATGTTTTTTTTTATATATAAAAAAAAAGTTCAAAAATTTAAATTTGTACCAGGAGCTGGTAGATCCCGGTGACGGACTTGGCCCATTGCCAAAAGGATGGAATATTGTATGTTCAAATATTTTATAATGTGCCAAAAAAGTAATTATTCCCCCTCCCCCCCATTAAAGGGCTTCGCTTCCAATGGTGAGGCATATTTCATTGACCACAACAATAAGACGACGACTTGGTTCGACCCACGAGTGCCAAATGCCGAACAAACTGAGCTGGTGGCACGTAAAATTCAACAACGCCAGAAGCAGCAACAGCATCACCAACAGTTCAACGGTGTCACATTTCAGGCAATTTTTCTGATGGTTTTTGATCACTTTTGTTTCATTAACAGTCAAAACTATGGGATGGCTACCTTCCAAAGGGGAGGGGGTGGGATTTACCTGGACCTTTAAAGTCTATTTTTAAACTTTTTAATGACCTTTTATGGTCATTTTGCCAATTCTATTTATGCCTATGGCTTTATACAATTTCTATATATATGAAAATTTCTATGATGGAATACAGTATTTCATCATTTCTGGAACTGTACCACAAAAGTAATAATAATTTTTTAGCAAGGACCGTATGGGGCATTGCCAAATAATGAAACACCCGACAATAATGGTTCAACAGCAGTAAACAGTTCGCCAAGCTCGACAACCATTGGCGGTATGGACCGTCGTGTTCAGCAGTTAAAGCATGAACAACAGTGCATGCAAGAAAAGCGTGAACAAATGGTGCGACAGGTAAAGTGGAAATTGAGAGCATAAATTTTAAAAAAATTCAAAATTACATAATTTATATCAAAACTACGACTTTTTGGGGGTCCTTTTCTTGGTCCACTCGCCTCAGAAGATATGCATTAGTTATCCAATTTCAATAAATAAATAAATAATGAAAACTCGATACATTTTATAGTGTTTGCTTAACCTGCCCAGGGTCTGCTTGATGCGTCCTTTTTAACGCGTCAACCACAGCAACAACATCAGCAGCAGGCAGCCAATTTCCAACACATGAACATGGTGGCACATCAGCAGCAGCAACAACAACAGTTTGTGCAGCAGCAATCAAAACAACAACAACAGCAACAACAACAGGTGGCCGTTCGGGTTTGGGTTATACAGACTTACAAGTCGATCATTGGTTTGTGTTATCAGATTTACAATCCGATCATCCCCCATGTAAGGTTTTAGCCTAATTTATATAAGGGATCATTTTTGATTATAGCTTTAGGACCGGATCATTTTTGTGCAAGTTCATTCATATATTTAAGGTCTCATAGCCTTATAGCCAAGGAGGAAAAGCTTTCAAAATTATTAATCACAGAGTATTGTTAATTTTTTCAGGAGCTAATGGAAATCGATTCATTCCAACATCAAGCCGGGGGCTATCTGGTGGACCCGCTGTTCCAGGTGAGGCGCTAATAGTTTTATTATTTGAATATAACCCTAAAAAAAATTCCTATTACATATAATCTGAGTGTTGCCTAATTTTGATTACAGTATTGGTTTTGTGGAGTTTTAGTAATCGTATACCATTCCCAATTTTAGGAGCTGTCCACTGGTGATTTGAATCCGCATGAGTTTGACAAATATTTGATCATCAACGACACGGCGAGGGCTGCAGCTCAACAGCAGCAGCATCACCAGCAACAACAACATCAACAAAACATGGCGCAATAAAACAAAAAATAAATAAATGAAATAACTATAAATATATTTAAAAAAAAACATTTTTTAATTTTATTCTCACCCACTAATAATTTGATGCTGATTGTGATTACACTTTGTTGAGATTCTAATTTTTTCCATTGAAATTTTGACATTCACCACACATTATTGACCATTTAAATGTGTAATGGCAATTTTGAAGAGTGATTTTAATAATTTCAACATGTTTTAATGATCATTTGCTGAAATTATTGTAGATTAATTTATTTAAGCCATTACACACGCCTTGCAATGCCATTAAAAAAAGCAATTTGTGCCAAAAATTTAAAAATCTGATTTAATTATTTTTGAAATAATAAGTTGGTTGATATTTTTGGCACGAAATGCAGCCATAAAATTTCCTTCCGAACGAACTCGTCATTATAATTTTTACTTTTATTCATTAAAGAGAATTTTAATGATCTTTTATTGATGAACTACAGTTTTTTTATTTCTCGTAAAAAGGAGAGCAAATTAGGGGATCGTGCATATTTTAAGACTTTTCGTCCATATTTTGTCTATATAAATCCGGTCCATAATAATACTAATTAGTTAATTACCAAAATAACATTTTTTGTCATTGTCATTAGTCGTAAAAATACAAATAAAATTTATACACAATTTAAGAATTGGAATGGTAAAGCAAGGATCATTTTTTGACCAGTTTAGCAAAGAAAGTTGCAAAGAAGGCTGGCACCAACTGAAAATTAAAAATTTAAAATAAACGAATTAATAATTTTCAAACCAGATAGAAACTGCAAGAAATTGACAGCCAAGCCGCAACATGAACTACCGAGAGCAAATCTGAACATCAATTATAAATAATTATTTCGGCATTTTTGAAATTAATTATTTGGCTATGGAATTTGTTCCAAATCAGGCATGTTTCACATTTTATGTGAAAAACGAAGTTGTAAATAGTGTGCTCTATCCCAGCGGATCAATGATAATTTCGTACAATTTTTTAAATATATTTTTAAAAAAGTATTTTTCGTATAAAATTAAAAACGGCTTTTTAAGAAAAAGTTGAAATTAAATTTTTGAAATATTTTAACAAAAATTAAAGCTTTTATAAAGAAAATATTGTACGATTTGCCGATTGTAAAAGTCCTATTTCGTACGAATTGTCATGATATGACATCAAATCAGCATTGACCAAAATGAAGAGTTCAAATTGTTCAAAAATATTTTTATATATGATCACTTCCAAAATCAACACCTGTTCTGAACGGCATGTAACAAGTGTTTGTGTAGAAAGCCGCCGCCTCTGATCCGGTGAAATTTGTCATGAAAATTGTTGACGATGATGATGATGAATCGGCTGGTAATTGTTGTTGATTTTGCGCAACATGTTCACCACCACCAACAACAGATGCTTCCGCTTCTGCCGAGGTTGGCGCTGCTTCGGCTGCTAATTGCTCCATTGATGGCCGAATGCCATTGCTCATCTCCTTGTCCATGGTAATGCTGCGCTCCACACACTCAGCCAACCGTTCCGGCACACAACTTTAAAGCACATAAAATTTTTTGGGTCAAATGAAATCTTCTCAAAAGTCTGGGAAGAAGCAATAAACAAATGGCCGAAAAATCAATCTTTTGAGTTTTTTGGCCAGAACTTTTTTATTCAGAGCTAATTTTTTGAATTTTATTGATTAATCGGGACTGTCAAGCGCTTTAAAATATACCAAGCTTATTTAATTTAAATGACAAATAAAAATGTTATAGCGTGCCGAAATGGCTGGCGCCAAAGTGGGTGGTTCCCAAAAAAGGCCCCTCCAATAAATTCAATTCATAAATTTCTTCCGCACCCTCCCTCCCTGTTTCGTTAGCATTTCATAAATTTTGGTTAGACCTCCAACCAAAAAAAAAATATCCGAAGGCCAAGCATTGGGCTGGTGGTGTGTATGTACCATGACTGGGGGAATGCGGGCTTTGGCTCCCGGTGGTGCATGTGCCATTTGGAGGTGCGCCAAATGGTGAAGTCTTCAGTGCCGTTGACGCCACAGCATCGGAACTCGCGCTGCAAACTGTCCCAGGCCAATGTAATTGCGGTCATGTCGGACAAGCCGTACAACTCCTTCAACGATGTGTTCATCTTCAAGTGCAGAGGTGTTTGGACTAACTTAATTGTAAAGCAACCATTTATTTTTAATTTTTGCATTGGAATCGATGTGTACTGATATCTGATCAGTCGATATCCAATTTAAATTAATTCGAATCCGATTTCTTTTCCAATTTTGTTGCTTTGATTTCAAAGTATAAATCATTAAAATAAAACATATTACATAAAATAGAATTACGAAAATTTTTTCTCACTTTTTGGCGAAAAACAAGTCCCATGATTCCACCAATGAGCAACGAAAAACAAAGAATCACAGATGCGGTAGAAAACTGAAATAATTAATCAGCATTGACCAAAATGAAGAGTTCAAATTGTTCAAAAATATTTTTATATATGATCACTTCCAAAATCAACACCTGTTCTGAACGGCATGTAACAAGTGTTTTGTGTAGAAAGCCGCCGCCTCTGATCCGGTGAAATTTGTCATGAAAATTGTTGACGATGATGATGATGAATCGGCTGGTAATTGTTGTTGATTTTGCGCAACATGTTCACCACCACCAACAACAGATGCTTCCGCTTCTGCCGAGGTTGGCGCTGCTTCGGCTGCTAATTGCTCCATTGATGGCCGAATGCCATTGCTCATCTCCTTGTCCATGGTAATGCTGCGCTCCACACACTCAGCCAACCGTTGCATTTGTTACCTGCTTTTGTCCAAAAAATGACCGAATTTTGCCATTTTCATGAATCTTATTAACAGATTTTCACCAAAAAATTATATTTCATAAAAAAAATTTACGAATGAGAAAAAGTCCAGCTATGCCCCAGGGGGTCTATTTCAGTAAATACAGATGAATCTATTTTTTCACCGAATAAATCAGGCATCGGAGCTCTTTTAGCACAGAATATACAGCAATCACACTGTTAGCCACGACCAATGATGAGATCACCTTATTGGAAAAAAAATTAATAATTAAAAGGAAAGTTAAACAAAATAATTTGGCCAAAAATGAATGAGCCCACCAACCATCATGATCAGGCAAACATCCACGTACAAACTTGGTGCCAACAGCTCATAGTATTGGGACCGGTTGTGATAAAGCCAAGCGCCATAGGAAAATGTGATCAGGGAGAAAACCTGACATGAGGACACATATTTTGAGTACCAATTAAAACCGTTTTATTCGTGGCACAACTGATCAATTTGCCCTGCTGATCAGCAGTGTCATGACAACTCGTACAATTCTCGGTTAGACCTAAGCTATAGGCCTAAGCTTTAGGCTAGTCCTAGGCTTAGGGGAAAATACGAGTTGTCTTTTGTACGAGTCGCCATTGACCCCTGCTGATCAGCACCAGAATGAATAGATCACACCCACCACACATAGACGCATAACCCACCACGGACAACACGTTTGTGATGAGAAACGTGTATTTGACAGTCTGCCCGTATAATCCATAGGCGGACCATCGCCACATTGTTGAACTGCTTGTGGTTGTGTTGCGCCCCCCACCTCCATGGCCATCGTTGCCCATTTTTGTTGTTGGTTTTTTGTCTCCGTTTTTTGTCGCTTTTTCACAATTTGTATAAAAAAATTTGGCCTTTCATTGATTTTGAAGACGTAATTTATTTAATATCTTTAAATTCTCAAATAAATAAATGAAAAATGAATGGTGCAAATTTCTTTTAACCCTTCTCATTCTTCATAACTACGTTAATTAAACAGGGGACAATTTCCGGTTTTGTGCAAAAAATATGACAATTTAATAAAGTACCACCCATCATAATTATCCCAATTTCCGTTGTTTTTTTTTTACCAAATTTGTAAAATTTTGTTAATAATGAGAAATGAAGAGAAGTGGGTAAAAAGAAGTTGAGCGCAGAATCTTTGAAATGGACAAGGCCAGAGAATGAAAGCCGGCGCTTAAATAAAATTGGAAGCCGGAATCGGGCACCAAAAATTTCGAAAATTAGAAACCTCAAAAATTGTTCCAAATCTTTGAAATGGACAAGGCCAGAGAATGAAAGCCGGCGCTTAAATAAAATTGGAAGCCGGAATCGGGCACCAAAAATTTCGAAAATTAGAAACCTCAAAAATTGTTCCAAATCTTTGAAATGGACAAGGCCAGAGAATGAAAGCCGGCGCTTAAATAAAATTGGAAGCCGGAATCGGGCACCAAAAATTTCGAAAATTAGAAACCTCAAACAATGATGAGATCACCTTATTGGAAAAAAAATTAATAATTAAAAGGAAAGTTAAACAAAATAATTTGGCCAAAAATGAATGAGCCCACCAACCATCATGATCAGGCAAACATCCACGTACAAACTTGGTGCCAACAGCTCATAGTATTGGGACCGGTTGTGATAAAGCCAAGCGCCATAGGAAAATGTGATCAGGGGAAAACCTGACATGAGAAACCTCAAAAATTGTTCCAAATCTTTGAAATGGACAAGGCCAGAGAATGAAAGCCGGCGCTTAAATAAAATTGGAAGCCGGAATCGGGCACCAAAAATTTCGAAAATTAGAAACCTCAAAAATTGTTCCAACATTCGTTCAGTCCCGTTTACTCATTATAAAGTATGTAAATTTTTTCAAATTTTCTGCTTACAAATGAGCTCCAACAATGTCTAGGAGTTCGGATTTCAGTGTATGGGTATTGGGAATGCTGGAGAATTTTTAGTAAAAATTTCGGGGAGCAACTCCCCTCACTCCCCTGTCGGGGGGAAATTTCAAAAAAATCAAAAAAAAATATATAAATTTTCTAAAAATAAAAAGTCTTAGAAAAACACATTTAGACATTCTCCTGCTATAGGAAGTGCAACCGATGACATTTGAAATTCATCGGGTTGGGGGAGCAGCCCCTTATTTTAAAGACTAGATGGGGTGTCGTCGGACGGTTGCAAAACTGTTAGGGACGAAATTTTCTGGATGTAAGGCGTAAGGCATGGGGGAGGGAAATTAAAGAGTTGCGCGGCGAGAGTTTAGCACAAATTGTGCGCTTGCGCAGCGATGGAATGGTCGATTTTTGTGGGCCAACTCATAGTCAATCATCACATCAGCAGTCATCAACAGCAGCAGAGGGGTTGTTGTGTGCGTTTTTTTGTGACTCAACGTCCTCGTCGACGTTTCTCCTCCCCCATTTTTGTGTCGGTTTACGACCCCAAAAATTTTTGGGGCGGAAAAATAACGACGACGCTTCTCGCCGCCGCTGCTGCTGATGATATATTTAATTGTGGTAGTAGTGAAATTGTTTTAAAAAATGAGTCAATTCAATAATAATTGGCTATATGAAAGGCAAATGATCAAAATAAAAACTTATTGAGATATTAAAAAGGTAATTTTGTGAAAAAAAATTCCTTGGTTGCTGAAATTTGGTTAAAAAGTTTTGACATTTTTATAAACGAAAGATAAGGGACACAAATTAATCACCAATATATTTCTTGCCGGTTGAGTTTAATGTTCTGCTGGAAATTGATTTGGGGAAGGATGAAAGCGATACTTCAGTTGATATATAAATATTTATAAAATGTTATTTTTTAACAAATTTGTAAAAAAATAAGTGTGAGTTTTTCTTCTTCTTTTTTGTACGAACCTCGCGCCGTAAAAAAATTTTTGAATTCATCGGGAGACGGGAATAAGGCCCCTGGAGATCAGGGGTTAAAGCCGCGATTTTGATGGAAATCCGGAATTTTTAAATTGTTTGAAAAATGTTAAGTTTTTGGTGATATCGGGGAAGGGGTAGGAATCACTTTTCTTCCCCTCCCCCATGATTACTAATGCTTTCTTTCACAGCATTTTTGTGGGAAATTAGCGCCAACTTCGAGCTATTGACGGCCGAAGAAGAATGAGAATGGCGGGGGGGGGGGAGGCGACAGAGGTGACCTTTTGGGCTTTTGGCGTCCAGCAGTGGCGGTAGTAGAAACAACATGACAAAATCGAAGGTTTCTCCGTTTCGCCCGCCATTGGTGGCGGCGGAGAGAAATGTGAAGGATTGAAAAATGACGCGGATATGCTAAAAGGCACTCATTCATCCATTTCTCTTTGGTGGAAATTGGAGGGCGGGGGAGGAATTAATCAAGCATTCCCGCGGGCAATTTGCTTGATGTTTTTGTGAAAGTTAATTAGATTTTAGGGGAGCAGTGGGAAAGAGAGGAGAGTAATTTATGTAAAAATTTGGTTAATCCAAATATTCTAAGGATGGGAGAACCCAAACAGAACTGATCAAATTAAAACCGGACAGAGAAAATATTACAAGTTTTCAATTTTTGGCACAATTAAATTACCCTATTAGGTTAATTGAGAATATTTTTGAATATTTGTATATAAAATAATTGGTGTATTAACAAATAAGCTAAAAATCATTAAGAGGCGGAAATAAATTCACGAAAAATAACCATTTAATTTGCTGATTTAAAAAGGAATTCCGTGACCTTCAAAAAAAATTGAACAGATCCTACCTATTTTTATTTGTGATCAACTGATCATGATCAAGGTCATGCAAAAAAAAAAACATTTTCCGGCTTTCAAAATCCAAAAAAAAAGCTAAAATTCCCGGTTTATGTGACAAAATCACAAACCTGGTTGGGTTTTTAATGAAAAATGTAATTGTGGCCCAGCATGAACCATTTTTAATTCCCGACGACAAATTTAGTTACAGTGAGATATGGCTGATTAGTGAAAAAATCTGGAAAATATTAACC
Organism: Heterodera glycines; assembly: GCA_004148225.2. Taxonomy (NCBI): domain Eukaryota; kingdom Metazoa; phylum Nematoda; class Chromadorea; order Rhabditida; family Heteroderidae; genus Heterodera; species Heterodera glycines. The sequence continues at coordinate 22,538,222 of CP049707.1, forward strand.
CCTCTTTATCATATAGTTGTTTCATTTAAAAGTGAACTCGATTTTATCGATCCAAATAACAAATTTGATCATTCCCAATCGATCGGATGATGCTTTTTTTGGTGCTTGTTCTGGAATGGAATGTGTGCGGAGACAAAATGATGCGCATTAATTGCTTTATTTAAGCGAGGTGACAGTGTGCGCTGCTGTGCAATGCTTGAACATCGCGCGCATTACGTACCAGCAGCCATAGAAAGCATGTGCTGTTGCTGTACACATACATTCTCAACTGCTGATGAATGCGCGGCGTTGTGTTTATTTATGGTGCTACTTGGGTTTTGGTCCTCGATAATTTACCTAATTAGTCGAATTTTGTTCGTTTTTTGATCGGATCAGTTCATCTAATTATTCGGCTTCTGTTGTGTTTTGGGTCTGTTTGACTGACCGTATTAATCGATCTGTGATTGGGTCGGTTCACTTGTTCACTTAATTATTTTCTTTCTTTGATCGGACCGGATCACCTACCTAGGTAATTATTGTTAGAATTTTGGATTGATCTGATTGACAGAATTATTCGGCTTTTATGGTCCTCTTAGTCTGATCGATTTACCGAATTATTTGGTTTTGGTTGATTAACAACTCATCGATTTGAGATTGTATGAGAAATTACTCTTCTGATATCTGTCACTATTTGGAAAAGGCGAGAAGAATTACAAAAAAAAAACCGTCAAAGGAGAAAAATCGAGTTTTTTTTTTGCATGAAACAGGCTGGCGGCGCCCTTCAGCATCAGCAAAGAAAAAGTGGGTTGTCTTCTCTATTACACACAGTTTTTTGGGACGCCAAATAAAAGAGGCTTCGGCGGGTCGGCTGAACAAAAAAGAACAGGATATGTAGTTAAAAAAACGAGTGCTAGAAAAAAAAATACTGATTCGTGAAAAGTTTTTTTTAATTTAAAATTGGGAATAATAATTCGATTGGATATGGAAAACTTTAAAAAAAAGCAACAAAATAAATTAATCTGTGTATTTTCGGATAAAAATAATTAACGAATTGACCCTCGTGTATCAAATAATAAAAAATAAATAAATAATGAAAAAGTGAATTTATAAATTTACTTGTCGTACTCTAATTCGGCCAATAAAAGTATTGTCAACCGTTACATGATTTAAATTGTGAGAGAAATAGCAGCACAATTTAATTCCGTTTTTGCCGTTGACTGGGCAAAATGCCATGTTTGTTAGATTGGGCAAATATGGAAAAAGTTATGAAGTTTTCTCCCATGACTGAGATGTTCCATCTCCGGTAACAAACTTTTGGACAACAAATCTCTCTCTATTCCTTTTATGTTAGTTTCCATTTACTCAGCTAAATGTGTAGAACAGACAGGTCACTATAATTGAATCAACACAATTCAACTACAACTACCACCAGCCACCAGCTCCACCGATAATCAATTATCATCATCATTAAGGGCCGGCCATGACGGATTAGTCCCGGCCTCTCCTCAATGTGCACATATTGTCTTCCCGATCACCACTCACTATTCACCAATAGGTAGGATCGGGTAGACCAAGTAATTAATAAACGATTAAAGTTGAAGTTGGACAGAGTAAGAAAAATGTGATAAGTGAGTTGCATCACACACGACACGTAGCACACACACAATTACTCTCCGTTTTTACGCAAATTCATTAAAAAAATAATTGAACAAATAAAATCTGATATTAGGAATCAAAAGAATAAATGTGCCATAAAAATTTTGAAAAAAATGAAAGAGAAACAAACATTCATTCCTCTGTAAGTGTATTTGGCCTAAAAAGATTAATGATTTTCTCAGTTTTGCCCACCCCCCCCCTCTTAATTTTTGGGTGATCATAGCTTTAATGTCCCTATAAGAGGTAAGGTATTAGCAACTCGAAGCTATTTAAACCTGAAAAACATTCTCGCCAAACTATGTTATGACTGGAACACTCCAAAAAACGAAAATCGGGAAATTTTTCAAAAAAAATACATTAAATCATTTTTTTCATTGAAAAACTTGTTTTGATCTATTTGTTTAAATAATTAACACGGCAAACACAGCATAATTCTCTGTTTTGGAAAAAATTTTCCCCCAATTTTCCGGGAATAAAATGCATTTTATAGCGCAGCATAGCAATCAGTCAGAAGAGAGTGCTCATTGTAATTCAAGAGCAATAACAAACAAATAATTCTACCCAATTATATATAAATTTTTTTTGTAATGATCACCAAATATGTTTATATGTTGTGAATGATGAGTGAATTTCTTAAAAAAACTTTCAAATACACTGTTTTTAATTAGAATAAAAAAATTCAAATTTTTAAATTCTTCCTAAAAGTAGCAATTTTAAAAACAAATTGTTTATTTATTATTGGCACCCCCACAAAGTGTCCAAGCCACGAAATGTCTAAAAGAGTAAAAACCCACGAAATGTCCAAAATTTTTCAAAATTTATAAAAACAAAATGAGTCTAATTTAGGATTTTTAGGGTTTTCGGGGTCGCTGAATACGAATATACCCTTTATATTACCCCTTGCCTAACCTTAGGCCCATCTGAATAATAAAAAACTCAAATTCGAGACTTGGACATTTCGTGGGCTGGACATTTTGTGGGTCAGCGAAATTGGGTATTTACTTTTCGTTTCCTCCAAATGTTTGTGAGCTTTTGTTTATCAGAATTTATAAATTTGAAAAAATGAAAAAACTGCAAGAATTTATTTTTGCTTTTTATCTTTATCAATTCCAATGCATTTAATTTATTCCACATTTTTCGAGTTATCCAAATCACTTAAATTCTCAGTTTGTGCCATCATTGTGTCTCGGGTTTTTCTGCAAACGAACCATCATTGAAGCGAGATTTGTGGGAGATCTCTGAATGTTTTGAAATTCTAATTTTTTTAAAAAATTACTATATTGCCATATATGGTACTCACTTTAAAAGTGATAAACAGAGGTTCCGCCAGCTGAGTACGTGATCGATGCAAAGAATGGAAGCCGGGCCGAAAATTTCCACGGCCACTAACCTATAAGACATTTGAATCTATTTTTTTAATAAAAACAGATTCATGGTATACCGTATATGCTCTTTTTATCCCCCATGGGGGATTATTTTTCAACCTCCTCAGAAAGGGGGGGGGTAATTGGAGACTGGGGGATTAAGATAAAGGGATTATTTTCAAACTCCTCATTAGATTGGGAGATAATTGGAGATTGGGGGATAATTAAAGAATGTACGGTATTACGATTCATTCAAAACACATTGATATACTGTTGGCGATATGAAAAAATATAGCATAAAATTTACCAATGATCCGCCGCCCGATGGCAAATTAATCCATTTGGCATTTCGTCTAAAGAATTGCTGAGTGCCGCGCATGGCCAACCCAACCACATCTTCGTTGGCCACAACTGTGGCTGGACTTATCAACAGAACAAGGGCAGCAAACAAAAGCATGGAGTACATCAAAATTGACAGCATGTTTAAAGACGGTGAAGCAAATTGCAAAAGATTGTCTCTGCTGCTAATTGTATTCATAATGGCTATTATAAGTGATAAATATTAAAAAAAAAACTTGGTTCGGCTAGCTGACCGGGTTAATGACTTACATAATTCCGCCAAATAATCAGAAAATGGAAAAATCATTATTTTAATTAAAAGGTCAACTGCCGAATTTTATTTATTTTATATTTTTATTCATTTAGCGCTATTTATAATATGAGTGTAGAAATTTCAATACAAACGCGCCAACACGAAGTTGACTTGTCAAAAAATCTATTGTCAAACATGGCGCCTAATGATTAAAAGCGGATTAGCAAAGACGGACAGAGCTTTCTTCTGATGGCATAACCGGCACAGATAAAGCCTGCCCGTTAGTTATGGCATTTGAGAAGTTCAGTGAAGTGTCATTTTTCGAATAAACAAAAAAAGAAATTCTCCAATGCTTCACCAGCGTGGTCAATGTCACTTTGTGCGCAATGATGACGAATTTTTTTTCAAAATTAAGTTTTTTGTCCCAATCAATTCAAAATTTTGTACACATCATTAGTAAGAAAAGCTTGTCGGACTTTTTAAGTATATTATATTATATATTAATTATAATTATGATTTTAATTTTAGTTATAAAAATGCAAAATTTGACGAGATGGCTTACGATTTTGAAACGCTGTTAATTGAATGCTGAAATTGAAATAATTTATATAATCATTTTTTCTGCTATTTTTTCGGAAATATTGAAAGCCATTTTAGTAAATGTGCTCAAAACTTTTTTTTCACACCAACCACTGAACCCAAATTCAATCATCATAAAATTTGTGGAATTGAATCCCTAGACAAAATTACGTTTTTTATTGATGGAAAATTAATTGAAAACAAAATTGACATAGTGGAAAAAAAAAATTTTTTTTTTGTGGGTTAAAACATTTATTCAGGATTTTTTTGCAAGACCAAAAATAAAATATGTGAAGCGAGAAGAGAAACATTCCTCATATATATGTATGTGCATACATTAGATTAATTTTAATTTAAAAATTTTGCTTTCAAATGACATAGTTTATAAAATCGAAAAGGATATTTTTATTGTTCAGAAAATTGGTAAAATAAAAAAAATAATAATTTTTTTTATTTCTTAATGGATTGAATTTGTTTAAATTGATGATAATGAATATGCGTGAAAGCATTCAAAAAAGCAAGATGAAACTTTCTCACAATCAGCGGCAGCAAAGGAACAAGAAGAAGCCTTGTTTAAAAGCTATTTTAAAAATTAAATTAAATATTATGATAATAATAATTAAATTAAAACAAATGCATATAACATTTCTGTTTTTTTTGTAAGTAATTTTTTTCAAGAAACATTCAATTTATTATATATTAAAGCAGAATTCAGAAAATGCCTATTTATTTTGAAATAAAAATTATTTTTTATTATTAAATTTTAAATTTCCACATTTCAATTTGAGCATTTTTTTAAAAGAAAAATCCTTTCAATATGTAATCCATTCCTTTCTTTGCAGAAATTTTCCATGCTTCTCAATAGCGCCTCGGAATGATTATGTCGAGGAAATAGTAACATAATCCTTTTAGTAGATCCATGCTAAAAAGCTTAGGGTTCCGAATCTCGTCGAAGATGGGAGCGGTGGAGGGATAATAAACCTCAGCTGGTCGACGGATGTCCCGTCCAAAAAGGCAACCGCCACCTGTTGTTCATCCTTTTGCCACCCCGATCATTATTCCCCTCCGAAAAGCATATCGCCCTGCCCCAAATTCATTTTCCTCTCCCTTAACCGCGATCAATCGAAAGTGTTTTGCACTGAAATAAATGCATAAAAATGGGGCCGAAGAAGCGGTGCCTGCTGCTGCTCATCACCATGGAGGCAAAAGCAGCAAAATCGTTGGATCACAGCAAAAGTGGGGAGGGGAGGGGAGAAATAATTATACCCAATATGTGTGATTGTTGTTGTGTATAAAATGCACTTTGATGAGAGATTTGAAGCCAAACGCATCCGCCTCCGCCGCCTTCCGCCCGCCCGCCGCGAAACAACAAATGACGCGGTTGGTAAAGATTGCGTAACTTGGCCATAAGCGAGGAGGCTTGGGCTCTGTGGCCCAGGCCGCTGAATTTTGTCAGCCGTCCCTGGCGGGCGCCGGATGCTGGACATTTCCAATTTCCATTGTCCGTGCAAATCATTGCCATCTCATAAATGAGATATGTAATCAATTCCAAGAGATTAATTTGCTCCCTCTTCTTTTATCTGCAAATTTTCACCATTTTCTCAAAAATTCAATTAAAAATTTTGAAATAAGTTAATTAAATTATTTGCTGCTTCTTAGATCATGTCATTTTCGCTAATAAATTAATCAAAATTATGACCCAATAAAAGGATTTACAAAAAGATGCAAACTTTATTGATCTTTGAAAATTAAGAAAATTAAGAACACTATAAATAAAAATTGGTCAAAATTCATATAAATATTAATTTGTTAATAAATTTAGAGAATTACTAATAAAATTATTCTTTTTCAAAAAAGTCTCAATTTATTTGTAGAAAATGGATGGGTTTTGGTGGATATGCGCCGCATGGCTTCTTGTTGCTGTAGTTTCACTTTATGTGTTCTTCTACAGGCGTTCTGCTGGACCAAAAGTGCCGACAATAAAAATTGATGACGAAAATGGATTTTCGTTGGAAACACAACAAAAGTTCAAGAAAAATATAATATTGCAACAAATTAATTTTAATTTTTAAAGTTTTGCAAATGATTTGCTGAATTGGCTACTTTGGGGAAATTCTGGCACAAATTTGGGAACGGAACAACAATTAGTATTGTCTCCACTACTTGCAAAATTTGTGCTCAATTCGCTAAATGAAGCTGCCCAACGAGTTGGGAAAAAGGTTGGCAAAATTAAAGAAAAAATTTAATTCAAAAAATAATTGTGCCATTTATAGACAGCGACAATTGATTTGAAATTTGACAATTTATCAGCACAAACTGGGGACTCTCAAAGCATTCAAATTTGTTCCAAACAATCATTGTTTCACAACATTCGTGTACATCCAAATGAGGCATCAGGAAATTATTTGGCAAGTTAAATGAAGCATCGGACAATCCATCAATGGACAATCCGTCAGTTAAAAACACCAAATTTATATATAAAGTTAGAATTGTATTTCAAAAGTGGGGAGGGGAGGGGAGAAATAATTATACCCAATATGTGTGATTGTTGTTGTGTATAAAACTTACAAAGATGAGAGATTTCCCATCAACACAATCTATTTCAGTCAATCCATACCAAATTGTCATACACTAAAAAAAGTACGGACGATGGCATAAGGCTGGACATTTCCGTGTCAACTGATGAACAAAATCAACCAAGAACTGCACGTCAAAATGGAATTCAAATGCGAAAAATTCCTGTCGTAATGGGTCCGTCATTAGAGCACTACACAGTGATAATTGACCAAATCAATGGCGATGTAATGGCAGCAATTAACAAAGCAATTAGGCACAAAAAAATTTCAATGCACAAGTTCAGGTGGAAACTCGGTTGGTCTTCATTGCCGGGGAACTGTTCGTGATTTCATGTTTTCGAGATCGACCAACTATCCAGCTCAGAATGGTTGGCACCAATTCTAAAGCAGACGAAATTCTCTCTTACAGTATGCCTAATTGTCAAAAAAAGGGAAATTTTGAAATTTTCTCTCCCAACCTACACAGTAAAACGGTGTATCATTTCGGCTGTGCTCAACTTTAGCATCGGCGAGTTACTGTATCCAGACAATGAATCTATAGAACGCGCTTCCAAGGCACGGCTGAGTGCCGAGTATCGTAATCTAAGCTTTGTCAACGAAATGTATCCGACGTCACAAACGCCCATTCTACAGAAAACACCACCAAGATCGATGGTAAAAGCTGGAATTCGATCAGAGTCGGGCTCAGTACATGGTTTTACATGGCCTGGCAATTCAGCACTGTGATTTTGAAAAAAGGGGTTTGACAGGATTGGGACTGCTGGACCCGGAAGGCAGTTTCAAAAACGTCAAGCCCTGCATATTTCAGAATCTCGTTCTCTAGTAAAAGCATTGCATTGAGCCTCAATCGGTTCGAATCCTAATTACAGCAGACTCCATTGCAGTATAATTAGTTTTATTATATTCTAGCCGTCTAACTCCCAATATTTTTTTTCTTAGTTGAGAAAAACAATATTTTTTTCGTATTCTCTTAGTATATTAGCCAACAATATGTAAAAAAAAATCAAGTCTGAACATCATAATCAAATTATGGGGCATTTCAGTTAATAAATTTTCATAAAATTAAAAATCAATGCTTTTGTCAAATTCAGTCTCCCAAATTTCCCATTATCGTGGAGGACATGATCAGCCCAGAAGAATTGGCAACTGCAAACCGACTCAACGTCCAATTGATTGAAATTTTTGGTAAATTAAAAATCGCAAAATTAAGAGCAAAGAAAAAATGTAAAATTTTTAATTTAGGTGTAACATTTAAATTTAACCAACAACCATTTGTGTGCATTGAAATGGATGAACCAAATCAACGCTTTTTAAGCATAAAAGCTGATCACCAAGATCAAGGACCCGACGGTCAGCCGAAGGTGTTTTGGGATGCACATCGAGCCAATTTTGAATTGTAAAATAAAATATGAAAATAATTTTAAATTGATGCATCAAGATTCGTCAGCTGCTGAGGACAACTCAGCAATAATAATATTAAAATAACTTTTTATAAATAAAATCAAATGAATTTTCAGCTATTTTTTAATTTGTTTCTCTAAAAATAATTGATTTTTTCTAGTCTGATCTTCCATCAGCTGAATTATAGCTTGGCTAAACTAGTCCATCGGAGAATTTTTTATATATATTACGTTAGATGCCCATAACAGTATTTAGCCGTAATTGAATTTTTATAAATTTAAACCCAAAGATTTTATAGTAATTATTCCAAAACTGGGCCATAATTTTTTATCATTCGTGAATGGGTTATGGTTATAGGTTCCGGAACATTTACAGTAATTTGATGGTTCATAATTTTCCATATTACATCATATTCAGTACAATCTCTCCGGTTAGCAATGAGCTTTTGTTCGAAGTGTTCTATGAGGAAGAGGCCAAGCTCGACTCACAATCAGCAAACTGCGTAAGGGAACGGAAATTTTGTGGGACAGCCATTCAAAGTTTGGCCGAACTTCGCCAAGCAGTTCAGCAACAACGGCGGACCATTGAACTTCAACTACAGGGACGTCCATATATGGAAGAAAAACAACAGCAACAACGAAATCGGAAACCATCACAACAACAACTACAGCAGCAACAACATCAGCAGGAAATGTATGGTGTTCTGGTGATCAAGGTAAGAAAAATTCTTGCAATTTTGTCAATTATAGAACTCAGAAAATTCGGAATTAGCACTTGGAAAGTGTCTAAACCTAAAAACATGACCCACAATGGCGTTAATCAGGTTAATTGTAATGGCAATGCCTTCAAATACAATCGTTTTGGTAAATCAGAAATCCGCTTTCAAAAATGAAAATAGGAATCCACTAACATTCTTTATTAAGGCCAGCAAGAAAAATGGCACAAAGTGATGGAAAACATAAATTTATAGGCTTCGCTCAGCAACTGTCATGGCACCAACCGAGCCTTGGTAAAACAACATTCAACAGAATTTGTGGGCCCGTTGGAAAATGGTCATCATTATCATCAGCCAACGCAGCCCACCAAATCATGTTCACCATTTGCATATCCTGGTGACAATCAACAGCATCATCCCCCGCCATTGTCACCACCAATTAAAAAGTACTCAACGACCGGTTCCGAATCATCATCAACAATTAAGCGGTCATTAACACGACAAAAACAACACTATATATACAATGTGACAGACGACGAAGGCCATTCGCCATCATATGATCGACAGGTAAAGAAACTGTTGGGATGAATAAGATATTGGCATTAAATCAAAGTTTTAAAAAGGTCGGGACTTAGCTTATGTTCGTTACTCTTGACCGGTTTTTTCTACAAAATCCCGTCCCAAGCCAACAGTTAACCAAAACAAGAATTTTCCGTAACAATTACACTAACAAAGTTTCATATGTATATGATTTTTGAATAATTTGCAAAAAAAAGTACAGTCTTCTGTCATATTTTTCATTTAAATGTTTTTTGTTGAGCAAACATTTTTTGCGTGGGTTTTTTAATTCTCAGAAATGTTTTTAATATACTTAAAATTTCCAATCGCAAAAAATTGCTTTATTTATTTGTATATAACTGTATTTTTTAGTGGTATACTGTAAGATTTGTATTTTACAGTACGAAAAGTTATGCACCCCTCGTTCACATTTTGGGCAGTGGTATACATACAGTAAATTGGCAAACCCAACCTTATAGTACGGTGCCGGAAGCTCTTGCTCACCCGACCCTTGCTACAATAAAACCAGCCCTGTACGGACACAGTTTGAATATCAGACAACGAACAATGTTGTGACTGATGTGCAACCACAACAACAACAACAATCAACACGACCTGTTGGAGCAGTTCGAAAAACGACCAGCGACACAAATGCACTGTTCCAATATGATGCGCAAACAAATGGCAGTGTCGAACGAAAGAAAAGTGCACCAAGCGCAACAATGTTGTCTGTTTCGACCAAACAAAAACAACAGCAACAACAACTGCAGCGGGAACCGGAAATGTCACCAACAAAATGTTGGTCAAAAATATTTGTATTTTTGTGGGTATTTTTAAAACAATAAATAGACCATAGGGCTTCAGCTGGTGACTGAATCCAGTAGTAGCAAGGGGGAGGACCAATATAAAGAAAAATCCCGGGGTCGCGGATCGGGGAAAAAACACTGCTAATCGCGGATTGTGGCGTGCTCCACCCCTTCCCAATAGTTCGCGGACAGTTCTACCATTGAACCACCATCCGTCTGCTTCTCTTCCTAGATTAAACCACACCAATTGAGTTGGTCAAATTAAGCTAGCTTTCTTGTATGAGTGATCATGGATCTACTAAGAAAAGAACATCAAATTTTTAAATAATTATTAAAATAAAAATCAATTAATTGAAGTTGCATCACAACTTGTCACAAAACAACATTCTTTGAATGATGAAACATTGAACAACAATGAGTTTGAGCATCTGTTCGAGCAACAAAAAAAGCTATCCGTACAGCAACAACAACAACAGCGGCCTCAGAACTCTCAAGGACATCCAGCAATGGCCACATTTGAAATGCCGGATAAAATGAAGCGTTTGGCTGTTGGAAGTGACCCAGTTGAATTTGAGAGAATATCCAGAGGCAAGATTAGCAGATATAAATAAAATTATTTAAAAAACAAAAGATTAATTATTTTCAACAAAAATTATTTTTACTATAAATTCTAGGGATGTGCGAGAGTCTCGGTTCTCGATTTCCGACTCGGGAAATTTCTCGGGTTTTTCGCTTAGGCAGGAGCTCGCTCTCCCCCGAAACCCAAAAAAAGTTGAAAAAAATTTCAGCAAATTTTTTGAAATTTTAAGCAATTTTAGTAACAAATGGCATTAAAATTCTCAAAATTTTCCTCGGCGGCGCCTAACGGCACCACCGGACCCACATTTTATCATTTATTTGAAAAATGGAGACCAAAATGACAAAAATTCCCGGTCTCGGTCTTGGTTCTCGATTCTCGGTAAAATCATTTCTCGCACATCCCTAATAAATTCAATAATTATTTTATCATAGAAATTGATTAATAAATTCATTAACATTAAATACCGCAACAAAACATTTTTCATTCATTCTAAAGAACGCGATCGCAAAGCAGCGCCAAAAAAGCGAGAGCGATCCTTTTTTGAGCAAGTCCGTGCCAGACTGGCAGGTAAATAAAAATTTATCTTAATTTTAGCAAATTTTCTAAAATAATCCGGATTCCTAATCCTCACTACAAAATTAGGCTCTGATCGAACCCGTAAGTACTTTTTGGAAAGGCATTTCGATACCGTATCTCCCAAAGTACTGAGCCCTTCCTTTTAAATTTTCTCCCCACCCCTCACAATCAGTCCGGTATAAAAGACCACTCCTTTCCGTGACCAGAAAATGGGTCAGTGGAAAATTCGCAAGTTGAACAGTGAATCAGGACTTCTTGAAAATGATAAACGGTAGTATTATTACTTGATACACAGTATTTTATATGAAAATACTGTATTACTGACGCATTTAGCATTTTCCGGGAGCCCCTCCTTTCGATGGGGGGTGGAGGGGAGAGCTGAAAATAAAACCACCAAATATGGAAACCCAATTTAATTTAGGCCCAGTCCGATTGCTCCCAGGCCGAGATGGAAAACGGGCAAAAAGTTATGATGACAATGAAAATCGACCAATGGAAGAGGTTGCTGCTTCAATGCCCACCTCACGAGACCAGTCACAAGCAAGACAAATGCGACAACGGAAGGGCAGCAACAACAACCAATTTGAGCCGGTCTATAACCAGCAAATATTTGTGAGCACAACAACAACAACAACAGCAGCAGGTGGAGGACATACCCATAGCATAATTAATAGGGATTTTAATTTTCATGTAAAGTAAATACATATATTTTTTTCTGGCTTCTCAATTTTCTAAATAAATTTTTGGACCATTTAGGATTTTTGATAAAAAATTTTGAAAATATACTCTTAAAAGTCGATTTTTTGGAAAAAGATAAATTAAAAATTGAATTTTTAAAATAATACGTGTAACGCTTTCTAAGAATTTTTATGCAAAAAATCATATTTTTTTGTTTAATTAAAAAAAAACAAATTCAAGATTCATTTAACGGTGGAAGTGCTGCACAATCCATGTCAAATCTTGGGCATTCACCGAAGAATGCTATCGAGAACGGTGGACACAGTAGTCAATTAGTGTTAGAACTAGTTGGCACTGAGGAGGAGAAACCAAGGTGTGGTGTCGAGAACTGGATTAGTATTGGAAATCCCGTACCCCAATTTAAACTGAAAATATCAGATATTATGCAATACCTTCCGAAGTGCAGTCGGAGCCAGCAGTGATCAAACTGATGCAAAGCGGGAAAAAATTGCACATTTATGAGTGGCATATTTTTGTGGCAGTAAAACCAAGAGGGTACAGTTTACTGGGTCGATGCTCATTTGGGCACATGAAAATGCCGTCAAATTTATGATTGGCGTGCCAGAATCGTTTTTGGAACAATAAATTAAATGTAGTATTAACATTTTATGTCCTACTCAGTTCTATCTAATTGTAAGCATTAGTCCAAATGTCAAGCGCCCAGTCTTATTTGAAGAGTGCATAATGCCAAAATAATACATCATGCCGATTACTAGGCGTGTACTGTGCGCAGTTTGCGGAAAGAAAATTGGCGGAAATTTTACTACAAGACAGGCATACCAATGTCGGGGTAAGTAATAAATGTACATAGAAGTGAGTTTTTGGAAAAACGGACTGAAACAGGATTTGGGTCTCATTGATCGTTCATTGAGCTTTTAGAAGGAAATCCTGATTGGATTATTGAAAACGGGCCAGCAGATCCCCCCCTTCTCCTGTCTGAGTTCAAAAAAATATTTTTTTGTGTTATTTAATGAGTGCCGTCTCGCACAGATTGCCGAATGGCATGCCATAAGAGTTGTCATCTGTCGACAAATTGGGCCTGTACCAACAGCAGCATTTTTAGCATGAATATGTATGTGAGAAAATCGTCACTCCTTTTCAACATTTAAAAATTTTCAATTTTTTTTACAGCGAAGAAGTTGATTGGCCCGAATTCTTGAGACACAATCAAGTTGGACAACATTTTTAAAATTTCAATGGAGAAAAATTTATAGCTGAAGGAATTCATCTCATCCGTTGGCTTATGATGAAGAAAATGGAACCAAACATTACATATACAAAATTGTTAAATTCTTGTTCAATTATTTGTCCATCCTCATAAGAAATTCCCATTGTCAGACTTAAATAAACAATACAGTTGAACAAAATCTAAAATTTTTTTTGATCAATTTTCACGGTGCTATGTACATATTTTCAACAGTGATTTGTTGCGACAATAATTTTTAAATTAATTATAATTTACTGTGCATATGAATTAATATTTGTTAATATACACTTTATATACAAAATTTATAATTTAAATTTTCGGGACGGAGGGAATGAAGTGAACCCGTAAATTCAATTGTCAGTTACCCCAAGTTGCTGAACTCGGTTCTCGAGCACTTTAATATTGTGCTGCAATTTGTCCCGAATATTTAACACACATTTTTATGCAAATTGCGTTACTTTTGTGCTTTGAGTGTTTTTAGCAAATAAAAATCAATTCCCTAGCAAATAATATGCATTTTTTATACTGTAAAACAGGAGAACAATGTAATAGCTAATTGAAAATAGGGAATAAAATATCAAAAAATTCGAAAGCAAAGAAAAACGTTATGCAAAATTATTGTCCATGTCGCTGCTTTCTGCTACAGCATGCGATTTGTAATATGCATCAACAGTGTTCTCGTCTGGTGCTGTTGGCGTTTTTACAGCACCAGTGGGCAACGGCTCATCTCTGAGAGAATGCGCAAAAAACATCAGCACACCGATGAGACAGACCAACGCAATTAACTGTAAAAGTTTTCAATTTGGTGAAAAATGCATGAAATTTTTTATATGGAGGTGCTCTTCACTTCCCCGTACCCACACCAAGATTTTTTTTAAAAAAGTTACCAAAAGCTAAAAAAAATTTAAGATTTTTCTATCTAACTTAAATTTTTGTTTTTTTTCAACACTTGAGGGTTCATTTTTTGTTACAAAATTAATCAGTTAATCCAATCGGTTGCTACGTAAAGTGTTCGGTTTCTAACTTCTCGCTGGAGCAAAAAAATTTTTTTTTATATCACTAATTATGTAACACACACTTGGCCAGCCACAGTGAAGGCCAGAAACAAATCTGCCAAACTTTTGTTGTGGTAGAGCATACAGGAGCCGTGCGGTTCACCGGAACATGGATCCAAATGTTGCCGAATGCAGGAGAACTATTTTTGAAAGCAATTAATTTGATCCTGGATTTTCCATAATTCCAATCACTTTATGCATCCACCCTTGCCAGAACTCTCAGACAATACGTTAACAAATTTTATTTTTAAACGCAAGATTTTATATAAGAATAATGTGAAAAAAGATTTAAATTTAAAAAATGAAAAAAACATAAATTAATAATTTATTTATTATAAACGTAATGAATAAGCATTTAAAAAATTCCATAAAAATCTTTTCTAAAAACTTACATCAAAGAGCCATCCAAAAACAACAGGTGCAGGGATAGTGCCGATGACGCGTACAAGAATCCATTGAATGCCAAGCGCGAACGATCGTTCATCATAATCAACTGTTCTACAAAAAAAAGACAACGACAATAAACATTAAAAATTTTTTTTGAAATCTTTTCAAAAAATTCAGAAAACTTGAGTTATTACATTCTCCACTGAGTACGTTTCTTTCCCCTGCATCGTCCCCCATGACAAAATTAAAAAAAAACCCCTATAAATTATTTTACCTTAACACTACAGTGATCAGAGCAATTCCAACCGCGAAAGTGAAGAAACAAAATGGTGCGAAAAATACCTTTAAAAAATAGCTAGTGCATTAAAAGAGCGTACCAGTGCTGGACTTTTGGCGCCCCCAGCGAAAACCGGACGTTTGTGCCCGAACTTATGCGCCCCGGCCTTACAAAAATAGGGGCGCAACGTATGGGGAGGGATAAAAAAGGTGGGGGGTCGCTTTTACTTTTAAAACTTAAACAACTTTCTTAATAAAATTCATTTAAAATTCCAAAATGTTCCGGCAGTCTTTTTTTACATCAGCACACCGATGAGACAGACCAACGCAATTAACTGTAAAAGTTTTCAATTTGGTGAAAAATGCATGAAATTTTTTATATGGAGGTGCTCTTCACTTCCCCGTACCCACACCAAGATTTTTTTTTAAAAAGTTACCAAAAGCTAAAAAAAATTTAAGATTTTTCTATCTAACTTAAATTTTTGTTTTTTTTCAACACTTGAGGGTTCATTTTTAAAAGCGAACAGTCCCAGACATTTGGACTCGCAAAAGCCGCGCTTCACACGGCGCGTGCCACCCTTCATCTCATCCGGCACGCATGAGCAGTTCAGGTACTCCTTTGTCTGTGCCGCATATGGTGATGGGCAGCCGGCATAGCAGGGCGAATAATAGGCCATTTGTGAGCCGTCAATGTGCTCAGCGCACACCGGGTGATACTCAGTTGGAGAACAGTGGCATTGCGCGTTGCAACGGGCGTCCAAATGGTAGACAAATGTGTCCGTTTTTGCGTTGTAATGGTTGCCAGGAGCACTGTTTAAAAAATGGTTAAAAATAAAAATTTGCGTTACTAACGAAAAGATTAAAAAAATTTTGTTTCGAAAAAAACGTTCTTTTATTTCATGATGTTCGATTATTTTTAGATATTCATAAAAAAAATTAAAACTAGTTGAAAGGAATAATGTTGAAAACCTACTAATTGTAAGAATTTAAAAAAAAAATTGAAAGGGGAAGAACGAGCTGCTCCAAAATGACTCACTCATCAACTGGATAATGGCGTTCAATGCCAACCAACTGGTCATGGTCACAGTAGATGAAGTACATCGGTGAAAGCAAAAGCGAGCACAGTACCAGGCTAAATGCAATCATCACGTGTATTGTAAATTATATAAAATGGATTAAAAATTAGGAAAAAATATTTTTTTAATGATTAGGAATTACGCAATGCAATACTGCAAAGTTCGCACACAACTCAAGCGAAAATGATGAATGATCAGCCCGGAAAACATTGTGCCAAAGCCGGCCATTGGCACCATGACGGCACTAAATAAACAAATTTTCAATTTTTAAGATTATGATTTCTAGAATTTCTGTAATCCTTTTGGATGTACTATATTTCTCCACCCCCCCCCCACCTTCGCCAGACATGGTGTTAAAATAATTGATTGAATAAATAATAAAATACCCCATGAAAAGTGTCGCTTTGCTGGGCGCCACGCCAAACTGCCTTTCCAAATATTTGGACATGAATGTGGAACAGCCCGTAACGATCAGTCCTGTTTAAACATGTTAAGATATAACAGTTGTTTTTAGATTTATTTGTAAATATCAAAAACATTGTCAACCAGACCGCTTAGGAAGAAAGTTCGGAGGAGAGAACCAGTATAATTTTTTTTTTTTTTTGGTTTCGGCTTATAAATTTTTTTCCTGACTAATTCTAGCCATATTGGCGAAAAATAGCATGTTAAAATGACCAATTTTGCGTATTTTTTGGGAAGGGATGGGAATTCCCACACCCTAGGGTTACGTGTATGTTGTCAATAGCCATAAAAGCGAACAGTCCACGACATTTGGACTCGCTATATTTTTTTATATCCATAAAATCAAACCGTCAATAGACATGCCCAAAGTGATGAGCATATAAGGGCCCTAAATTCAAATTTTATGCGCCGTGGAAAAAACAAAACAAAATTATTTTGAATTACATTGAGTAGAATTTTGTAGATTGCAATTGGAATGTGGCGAACATCCAGCCAAAGTTGGTACCAAATGGGGCCCGAACGAGGCTTTAGTGCTGAGGACTGAAATTGTACCATTGGCGCCTTCTCATTGCCATCCTCTGTGAACGGAAAAGGAGCGAAATAAAAATTTCTAAATTTTTTTTTGAAATTTAATCGAAGTCAGGCACCATAGCCAGAAGAAATTTTGGAGATAAATTGAATGAAATAGGTACCATCAAAATTGGCGCTCCCAGCGCCAAAAACGATTGCTGTTCGATTGCCGGACGACGGCGGAATACCACAACATTCGGGTGAACGTTTTTTCTGCCCCAACGTCTCTTCTTGAAGACGAGTTCTGTAGGGGGAAAAAAGATGAACAAAAAATATTAAATATTCTGGAATGTCCAGTAATCAGAATGAATTTTCTTGAAAAACCTTAAAAATTCTATAAATGAATCATAAATTTGTTTTAGGACAACCAACCTGTGCCATTTCAATGATTCCGGCAGTAATTTTGGAAAAATGAGTGTTGGAAAAACAGCCATTAAGCCAAGAATGGAGGCCAACAGAAAACCAAGGTACCAAGCGCCGACCCATTTTGGGTCTGTCTCGTCTAGGTCGATGATTCTGTATAAAATATAAATTTTGTAAAAAAAAAAATTGCAGCCAGAAAAATGCGCTCGCTTTCCATACAATTTTTGTAATTTTTGGCCAGTGACGAGAAAATCGGTGTGCCAGAGAAGGAATTTGCTTGAGGCAAAAAATCCAATGGCTGGTCCAAAAATTGCAAATGCATAGAACACGCCGATGTACAGTGAAGAGAGCAGTGGTCCAACCTAAAAATTTTTAATATTTTTTTTTGATCTTTTCTAATTTTTTGCTCCATTTATTCAGAAATAACCATTTGAGTTTGGAGAGATATTTGAAAATTTTAATAATAGACACATTTTCGTCAATGTAGGACACGCCAATGGTGTACAGTGGAGTTGCGCCAACTCCGTGCATAAAATGTGCCAAACAAAACAGGAACACGTAACGGAATGTGCCAGGCTAAAAAATGTGTATTTGACAAAAAAAAAACTGAATTTGTATCGAAAAAGTTTTATTTCGGAGCAGGTCGTTAACGGGGGCAGCTCGTTTCCTCCATAAAATCAAACCGTCAATAGACATGCCCAAAGTGATGAGCATATAAGGGCCCTAAATTCAAATTTTATGCGCCGTGGAAAAAACAAAACAAAATTATTTTGAATTACATTGAGTAGAATTTTGTAGATTGCAATTGGAATGTGGCGAACATCCAGCCAAAGTTGGTACCAAATGGGGCCCGAACGAGGCTTTAGTGCTGAGGACTGAAATTGTACCATTGGCGCCTTCTCATTGCCATCCTCTGTGAACGGAAAAGGAGCGAAATAAAAATTTCTAAATTTTTTTTTGAAATTTAATCGAAGTCAGGCACCATAGCCAGAAGAAATTTTGGAGATAAATTGAATGAAATAGGTACCATCAAAATTGGCGCTCCCAGCGCCAAAAACGATTGCTGTTCGATTGCCGGACGACGGCGGAATACCACAACATTCGGGTGAACGTTTTTTCTGCCCCAACGTCTCTTCTTGAAGACGAGTTCTGTAGGGGAAAAAAGATGAACAAACTCCCTCAATGTATCGCTTCGTCCCATCCTCCGAAAAATTTTTTGGAAACATTTGAAAAAAATGGTAATTCAAGGAATAAACGCTAGAAAATTTTATTTTTTTCTGGAAAAATTTCTGTTTTGAAATTTAAAAAAAAATTCAGTTAGGGTGAAATTTATTGTTAGTGCAAGCTTATTCGAGGTGCACCCCAAAATTTCGCCGGGCAAAATTTCACCGTTTATTTTTTTTTAATTTCAAACTTATCAATTTTTCAAGAAAAAAGGTTTATTGTTAAAAAAAATTGAAGAAAAAAAATTGTAAATTTCTACCCCCACCTTCAGTCTTCACGCCCCCGTCCTGAGAAGTTATGGCGCAAATGTCGCAAATGTTTGAAAATTCGATAGGAAAAAAACATTCCACAAATGTTTTTCACGATCAGTGGCCAAATGTTGTGCAAAGTGATCTCCAAAATGCGATCACTGGCAGCCGCATTGATGATCAAATTAATTGGACATGAAGCGAAAAGTGGACGCAAACGGTGGAGAAAAGCGATGGCATTGCGGTCGATGAAACTGAAAATGAATGGGGAAAAGTTTTTCCGAAAATTTTTACATATAGCCACAATTTTACTTGATGAGAATGCGTTTGAATCCGGAGACTTTGCGCGGCAATTCAATTTGTGGCATTGGTAACGGTTTTCCATCGTAATTGACAACTTCCATTTCCTTCGTGCCATTTGCTCCAATTTTGCTTCGAATTCGCATAAATTTCAGTGCCCATTTGCGCGTTTTGAAATGTTCGTCCACATAGAAGTCAAAACGGGGGCTGATCATTGCAATTCCCAGTCCAAGTTGAGAAGGTGGGAGCAAATCGAACACCGCCAGCCAACCGTCGCCGGAGATGAAGCTGAAAAAAGCGAAAACAAAATTGAAATTGAAAACTGGCATTTTAAATTTACATTGCTTTTGCCATCTTTTGCTCTGCTTCTTTTCGGTTGTCTGACATTTTTTGTTGAGGCAAATTATTAAGACAGTTTTTGGTACTTTTCAGTTCAGTGGGTTTTTTTCCTTCAAAGATTCATAAAAAAAATAAATTTTAACAAAGAGAAAAAAGATGGGGACATTGAGTTAAAAGCACCAGAAAATTCGGTACTTTTTTCGTGGAAAAAAGTGAAATTTTTCAAGTATTTCTTAAAAAAAGAATTATGTAGGCATATGAAAGTGGCACATTTTATGACATTTATTTGGACAAAATTAGATAAGTAAAATTTTAAAAGTTAAGGGGTTTTGTGAAGGAAAACGAGTTAAACAAATGCCTATGTGAAATCGGAAAACTAACAAAACTTTTGCAAAAGCATCAAATTGAAGAATACCCTCCGCCTTTCGTAATTTTCAATTCTATAAAACAAAACGCCAAAATAAATTTGAAATTGCATGACAAATTTGCATAGGTATTTCCTTTAAAAATCCTTATTTAAGGAGTCAAATTGGCCCGCCCATTCCACTTTATTATTCTTTTGCCTTTTTTTCTGCCTTCATCGTCTTATTAATTTGCTATAATTTCTAAACCAAAAATTGTCACCTTTTCTGTTTGTCCTTTGTTACTCTAAAACTGTGAACTTCTGAATCCGAATTCGGATTCTGATTGATTTTCATTGACTGTGCTGAAATTGAGCACTCACATTTCTGGATTTCTTTCCCTACATTTTAAAAAGAATTTCTTGATTTCAGTTTTTTCGATAAGACACGACATACAAATTTAAATAATTTTTATTGTTTTTTCATCACAAGTATGCCATATTTTTTCAGAAAAAATTAAGCCCAGTCCTTCCTTAATATTCATCATAACCCATCCTTCTAAATGGCAGAACAGCGCGAGGACCACATCCAACGGGCCAAGCTGGCGGAACAATGCGAACGCTACGACGAAATGGCCAAGGAGATGAAGCAGGTGTTGTGAGCGGCGATGGATCGAATGGATGCTTTTCCGGATTTCCCTGTTATAATTTCCCTCCCCCCGTTTCAGGTGGCCGAAATGAGCGTCGAACTCACCGAAGAAGAGCGCACTTTGCTGTCCGCTGCGTACCGAAGGGCGATCAGCACTCGTCGTTCCGCGTGGCGTGTCATCGAATCCCATGTGAAAAAGTCGACCATCATGGACAAACAGAAGCAAGGTGTCAAGGTGCTGCAGAAGAAGGTGGAGAGCGAGGCGGAGGAGAAGGGCCGTGAAATTTTGGTCAGTGCGTCCGTCCGTGCGGCGTTTTCCCCGGAAAGAATTTAACTCCAAAAAATTTTTTGAAATTTTTCAGACTCTGTTGGACAACCAGCTCATCCCAAAGGCTGCCGACCCGGAGGCCAAAGTGTTCTACATGCGGATGAAGGGCGACTTCCACCGCTACTTGGCCGAGATCAAACCGTCGGAAGCGGATGGTAAAAGGGCTTCGAAAATGCTAAAATTCAACAAATTCCCCCCTCCCCAATTTTCAGATCTTCGCAAGGCACAGAAGGCGTACCAGGAGGCGTACAGCATTGCTCAGGAAAAACTTCGACCATCGCATCCCATCCGTCTTGGTGTGGCGCTGAACTTTTCCGTTTTCTACGAGGAATTACTGAAATCGACGGAGGAGGCTCGCCGAATCGCACAAAAGGTGGTTGGAAGGATTTCATTGTTTTAGAGAGGCTGCTGTTCATTTCATTTTTGCGCAGGCTTACGACGATGCAAATGCGGTTATATTGACGGACTCGAGCGGCAACGAAACGCTGATGGAGGCACTCGCAATCATTGAGAAGCTGCAAGACAATCTGGCGGAGTGGAACCAGCGCAAAGGTGGAGCTGAATAGAACGCCGCTGCTGTGAATGGAGATGAATCGCGCAATTGATATGGGTGATTAAATTCCGATGGATTGACTCAATTGTACACATATGTATGTCATGGTGTTGTGTATATGTATATATTGCTGTATTATATTGTATATATTGTGTAGGCTGTATAAATGCGTCAATCGACTTTTAGGCGATTATATTTACCTATTTATTTATTTAATTAGCCCGTTTTTTCCTTTGAAATTCGTATAAAAGACAGAGAACATAATAATTGACTGTCATTCTCTGCAAAATCATAAATAAAGTATTAAATGTGAATTTTCTTGTGCTGTTTTACTCAATGTCCCATTTTTTTCCTTGTTAATTTTTTAAATGGAATTTTTCATTGCCTTTTTGTGATTTTATTCACTCATAACTGCCTTCTTAATTTGATTACTGATTCAGTCATAACTAGGGATGGGATTTCTAAGTTTTTACTTATTTTTCTGCGGCTTTAACTGAACGAGAAATACACGAAAAACACATTTTTTGTCTGAAAATTTTGCGTTTTCACGCCCTTATTCGACCTTATAAATCCTTATTTTTGATGTTCGCCCTTAAAAATCCTTATTTTGGATGTTCGCCCTTAAAATAAGTTTTTGCCCTTATTTTGGCGTTTTGTCCAAAATTTATTAACAAAAATGCAATAAAAAAACGAAAAATACACCCCTAAGAATCGACCCAAAAAAATTTCGAAAAAATATACCCCTAAGAATCGACCCAAAAAAATTTCGAAAAAATATACCCCTATGAATCGACACTAAACTTTTCAAAAATAGACCCTAAGAAATGAAAAAAATTTTCTAAATATAGCTTATTTGTAACTGCAATCAGTTAAAATTGTTTGCCTTAGTCTGAAATTATTTCATGTAAAAAACTGCAATTTTAAAAATTATACCCTAAATTTGACTTTTTCGACCTTATTTTCCCCTTATTTTGGACTTTTTCACCCTTAAAAATCCCATCCTTAATCATCAAAGAAAAAAGTTATGGTTTCCTAAAAGCGGAAACCGAATTGCCCCCCCCCCCCACTGATAAATCCCCCGGCTACTTGGTAGTCGGACATCGCTCTCAAGTCCGCAACAAATGTAGCGTTCGAGTGTTGTTGAATACGTTTTTGATTTTATGAATTTAATTTTATTTGCTATTTTTTGTACACAAATGCTTTTGAAATGATGGTGAACACAGAGAAAACGAGTTGTGAAACAAAAGAACCGGCAGATCAGCAAATTTTTGGTTCTTTTTTTTTGTTGCTTAAATCATGAAAAAAATGCCAGAAAGTGATGGCAACACAGCGCACTCAGCCGAAACACAGTCGGCGCCCGGCGATTTGTCTCAACCGTCAAAGGGTTGGCGACATCGGTCGCACCATTGCTACACTGTTGGCCACCACTTACGTCCTCATCCGCCCAAACGGCTGCAGCGTCATGCGGAGGAACCGTGCGTGAGTTGTGGGCATCGCGCGACTGCCGCACGAGGGAATGGCGGCAACTGCACAGCAATCAGCGACCATCAGCAGGATGATCACGAAAATCGGTTACCAATTTCTCATACATATTTAAAAGCAAATGGCTCCCATTTTACCTGAAAATTTTTGGCGGCTCTGTGTAGCCAAGTTTTTTTGGTTTTTGACTCCCATTTTTTGGGTAGTTTTGGTTTGGTGGAACTGTTAAAAGAGGGAATGGAATGCGATGCAAGTATAAAAATAGGAAAACGCTTCATTTTTTCTCCCCCATTTCTCCTTTAAATAAGTCGCAAATAAAAAATTCCACCAACTTTTGGATGTGTTTCTAAAATTTAACCAATCCTTTGATTCAGTCAACTTTCCCTCCCATTTATAAGAATTCTCTCGTCGCCCCATAGTTACTCAGTTTTTTTTGTTTTTTAGCCCTTTAATGCATCATCGTCAAAAGAACGGCAGCAATGGTGGGAGGAGTGCACGCTGTTCTCAACCGGCGGGTGAACAGCAACGGCAGCAGAGACAATACGACAAAAGGCAACTGCGTGGCCATTTGCGTGGCACCCGAAGCAATGGGTAATTATTGTCCTATTTTGCCAAGTAGCGCCGGTGCCGGCGGATAAAATTTTAGTTTTTTTTTCAAGATTTAAGTATAATTACTATTAATAATTCTCATTTGTTCCAATAGCTTTGCATCGGGCCCACCCTTCCCGAACCGGACGCTTGACAAAAAACGGAGACGGCAACATTCATGCGATTATGAGGATGATGAAGAAGAAGACATTTGTGATGACCATTACCCATTGGACCGTGCAACAGTGCAGAATGAGCGACAAAAGCAGCAACAATTTGCATTAATTGAACAGGTTTGTTGGGGGGGATGTACCGTCATTTGTGGCCTGTGCCCAAAAAGGAACAATTTTTCTAAGGAATTGCGGAAAAAAAATTTTTGGCAAGGGGAGGTCACCGGCCGGAACGTCGCCGCAAAAAAAAAATTTCAGGAAAAAACAAAAAAATTCACAATAAATCACAAATAACCCCAAAAGGCTGATACAAAACAGAATCTATTCATTGTCAAAGTTCAATTTTCTTCATTTTACCAGGAAATTAATGTGTTAGCCAATGAGACAAAATGCGGCATTGGCCGTTGGAGGTTAACTTCATTGAAAAAACAAAAATAAATTTGCATTTCATTTTTAGACCAAAATGGCTTCAAAAATTTGCACGAAAGGAGTGGATGCTTATTTTGCTTTGTTGGTCAGTTATTTGAAGAAAAAATAAATTGCGGAAAAATTTACTCCAAATTTCAAACATTTTTACATTTTGGAATCAAATTTAGGTTCTGCACCATCCAGGGTATGATTGTCAACGGGCTGTTCCCTTCATCAATTTCGACAATCGAAAGACGTTTCCAATTTTCAACTTCCACTCTTGGCCGTATAATGCAAGTGCGAAATTGAATTTTTATGAATTTTTTTGAAAAAAAAAATTTTTTCTTCAGTTTTACGACTTTGGTTACGTGCTGTTCTGCATCCCGGTCTCATATTTTGGTGGTCGACATTCAAAGTCAACGGGTCTCGGGGCGGGTTTGCTTCTGATGTCGGTCAGTGCTAAAAACTCATGACAACAATTTTTGCATTTTCTATAGAATAGAAAAATCCAACAATTTTATTTATACATGGGACGGGGGCGTGAAGACTGAAGGGGGGGGGGGTAGAAAAATTTGCAATTTTTTTTTCTTCAAATTTTTTTAACAATAAATCTTTTTTCTTGAAAAATTGATAAGTTTGAAATTTAAAAAAATAAACGGTGAAATTTTACCCGGCGAAATTTTGGGGTGCACCCCGAATAAGCTACCTAATTTCTTCCCTTTTCACAGCTTGGCTCCCTGGTGTTCACTTTGCCGCATTTTTTGGCCGAACCGTACACAACTTCGTACCAGATTGAAAATACTGGACTTTCCCGTTGCCTGAACGGTTTGGCTTTGGTTTGGGGTTGTTATTAATAATCTTTATTATTTTTATTTACCAGACTTTTCTAACCGATCCACAATTTTTGGTGCGTTTACAAATGACACGACAGAAAAGCAGGTTGTTGATCAGCAGCAAATTCAAGATGGCGCGGAATTTGATGCACTTCATGCGTGTACATCACCTGAAAATCAAGTAACATACTAACTGTTTGAGGGGGGTGCACTAACAATAAATTTCACCCTAACTGAATTTTTTTTTAATTTCAAAACAGAAATTTTTCCAGAAAAAAAATAAAATTTTATAGCGTTTATTCCTTGAATTACCAATTTTTTTCAAATGTTTCCAAAGATTTTTTCGGAGGATGGGACGAAACGATACAGTGAGGGAGTGGAAACGAGCTGCCCCCGTTAACGACCTGCTCCGAAATAAAACTTTTTCGATACAAATTCAGTTTTTTTTTTGTCAAATACACATTTTTTAGCCTGGCACATTCCGTTACGTGTTCCTGTTTTGTTTGGCACATTTTATGCACGGAGTTGGCGCAACTCCACTGTACACCATTGGCGTGTCCTACATTGACGAAAATGTGTCTATTATTAAAATTTTCAAATATCTCTCCAAACTCAAATGGTTATTTCTGAATAAATGGAGCAAAAAATTAGAAAAGATCAAAAAAAATATATTAAAAATTTTTAGGTTGGACCACTGCTCTCTTCACTGTACATCGGCGTGTTCTATGCATTTGCAATTTTTGGACCAGCCATTGGATTTTTTGCCTCAAGCAAATTCCTTCTCTGGCACACCGATTTTCTCGTCACTGGCCAAAAATTACAAAAATTGTATGGAAAGCGAGCGCATTTTTCTGGCTGCAATTTTTTTTTTACAAAATTTATATTTTATACAGAATCATCGACCTAGACGAGACAGACCCAAAATGGGTCGGCGCTTGGTACCTTGGTTTTCTGTTGGCCTCCATTCTTGGCTTAATGGCTGTTTTTCCAACACTCATTTTTCCAAAATTACTGCCGGAATCATTGAAATGGCACAGGTTGGTTGTCCTAAAACAAATTTATGATTCATTTATAGAATTTTTAAGGTTTTTCAAGAAAATTCATTCTGATTACTGGACATTCCAGAATATTTAATATTTTTTGTTCATCTTTTTTCCCCCTACAGAACTCGTCTTCAAGAAGAGACGTTGGGGCAGAAAAAACGTTCACCCGAATGTTGTGGTATTCCGCCGTCGTCCGGCAATCGAACAGCAATCGTTTTTGGCGCTGGGAGCGCCAATTTTGATGGTACCTATTTCATTCAATTTATCTCCAAAATTTCTTCTGGCTATGGTGCCTGACTTCGATTAAATTTCAAAAAAAAATTTAGAAATTTTTATTTCGCTCCTTTTCCGTTCACAGAGGATGGCAATGAGAAGGCGCCAATGGTACAATTTCAGTCCTCAGCACTAAAGCCTCGTTCGGGCCCCATTTGGTACCAACTTTGGCTGGATGTTCGCCACATTCCAATTGCAATCTACAAAATTCTACTCAATGTAATTCAAAATAATTTTGTTTTGTTTTTTCCACGGCGCATAAAATTTGAATTTAGGGCCCTTATATGCTCATCACTTTGGGCATGTCTATTGACGGTTTGATTTTATGGATATAAAAAAATATAATTGACAACATACACGTAACCCTAGGGTGTGGGAATTCCCATCCCTTCCCAAAAAATACGCAAAATTGGTCATTTTAACATGCTATTTTTCGCCAATATGGCTAGAATTAGTCAGGAAAAAAATTTATAAGCCGAAACCAAAAAAAAAAAAAAATTATACTGGTTCTCTCCTCCGAACTTTCTTCCTAAGCGGTCTGGTTGACAATGTTTTTGATATTTACAAATAAATCTAAAAACAACTGTTATATCTTAACATGTTTAAACAGGACTGATCGTTACGGGCTGTTCCACATTCATGTCCAAATATTTGGAAAGGCAGTTTGGCGTGGCGCCCAGCAAAGCGACACTTTTCATGGGGTATTTTATTATTTATTCAATCAATTATTTTAACACCATGTCTGGCGAAGGTGGGGGGGGGGGGTGGAGAAATATAGTACATCCAAAAGGATTACAGAAATTCTAGAAATCATAATCTTAAAAATTGAAAATTTGTTTATTTAGTGCCGTCATGGTGCCAATGGCCGGCTTTGGCACAATGTTTTCCGGGCTGATCATTCATCATTTTCGCTTGAGTTGTGTGCGAACTTTGCAGTATTGCATTGCGTAATTCCTAATCATTAAAAAAATATTTTTTCCTAATTTTTAATCCATTTTATATAATTTACAATACACGTGATGATTGCATTTAGCCTGGTACTGTGCTCGCTTTTGCTTTCACCGATGTACTTCATCTACTGTGACCATGACCAGTTGGTTGGCATTGAACGCCATTATCCAGTTGATGAGTGAGTCATTTTGGAGCAGCTCGTTCTTCCCCTTTCAAATTTTTTTTTAAATTCTTACAATTAGTAGGTTTTCAAAATTATTCCTTTCAACTAGTTTTAATTTTTTTTATGAATATCTAAAAATAATCGAACATCATGAAATAAAAGAACGTTTTTTTCGAAACAAAATTTTTTTAATCTTTTCGTTAGTAACGCAAATTTTTATTTTTAACTATTTTAAAAAAAGTGCTCCTGGCAACCATTACAACGCAAAAACGGACACATTTGTCTACCATTTGGACGCCCGTTGCAACGCGCAATGCCACTGTTCTCCAACTGAGTATCACCCGGTGTGCGCTGAGCACATTGACGGCTCACAAATGGCCTACTATTCGCCCTGCTATGCCGGCTGCCCATCACCATATGCGGCACAGACAAAGGAGTACCTGAACTGCTCATGCGTGCCGGATGAGATGAAGGGTGGCACGCGCCGTGTGAAGCGCGGCTTTTGCGAGTCCAAATGTCGTGGACTGTTCGCTTTTATGGTTTGTAAGAGTTTGATAAAAAAAAATTGCTGACATTTCTTTCCCCTTCGTCTGATCCCACCCCGCCCACCAAGGAAAAAAATTTATAAGCCGAAACCAAAAAAAAAAAAAAATTATACTGGTTCTCTCCTCCGAACTTTCTTCCTAAGCGGTCTGGTTGACAATGTTTTTGATATTTACAAATAAATCTAAAAACAACTGTTATATCTTAACATGTTTAAACAGGACTGATCGTTACGGGCTGTTCCACATTCATGTCCAAATATTTGGAAAGGCAGTTTGGCGTGGCGCCCAGCAAAGCGACACTTTTCATGGGGTATTTTATTATTTATTCAATCAATTATTTTAACACCATGTCTGGCGAAGGTGGGGGGGGGGGGTGGAGAAATATAGTACATCCAAAAGGATTACAGAAATTCTAGAAATCATAATCTTAAAAATTGAAAATTTGTTTATTTAGTGCCGTCATGGTGCCAATGGCCGGCTTTGGCACAATGTTTTCCGGGCTGATCATTCATCATTTTCGCTTGAGTTGTGTGCGAACTTTGCAGTATTGCATTGCGTAATTCCTAATCATTAAAAAAATATTTTTTCCTAACTGGAGAGGGGGGGGTGTCAGGTTATGTAAATTGACGTACTTTTTTTTTTGCTTTAAAACCGCTTTTTTCAAAAAAAGACTGTCGGAACATTTTGGAATTTTAAATGAATTTTATTAAGAAAGTTGTTTAAGTTTTAAAAGTAAAAGCGACCCCCCACCTTTTTTATCCCTCCCCATACGTTGCGCCCCTATTTTTGTAAGGCCGGGGCGCATAAGTTCGGGCACAAACGTCCGGTTTTCGCTGGGGGCGCCAAAAGTCCAGCACTGGTACGCTCTTTTAATGCACTAGCTATTTTTTAAAGGTATTTTTCGCACCATTTTGTTTCTTCACTTTCGCGGTTGGAATTGCTCTGATCACTGTAGTGCTAAGGTAAAATAATTTATAGGGGTTTTTTTTTAAATTTTGTCATGGGGGACGATGCAGGGGAAAGAAACGTACTCAGTGGAGAATGTAATAACTCAAGTTTTCTGAATTTTTTGAAAAGATTTCAAAAAAAATTTTTAATGTTTATTATCGTTGTCTTTTTTTTGTAGAACAGTTGATTATGATGAACGATCGTTCGCGCTTGGCATTCAATGGATTCTTGTACGCGTCATCGGCACTATCCCTGCACCTGTTGTTTTTGGATGGCTCTTTGATGTAAGTTTTTAGAAAAGATTTTTATGGAATTTTTTTTAAATGCTTATTCATTACGTTTATAATAAATAAATTATTAATTTATGTTTTTTTCATTTTTTAAATTTAAATCTTTTTTCACATTATTCTTATATAAAATCTTGCGTTTAAAAATAAAATTTGTTAACGTATTGTCTGAGAGTTCTGGCAAGGGTGGATGCATAAAGTGATTGGAATTATGGAAAATCCAGGATCAAATTAATTGCTTTCAAAAATAGTTCTCCTGCATTCGGCAACATTTGGATCCATGTTCCGGTGAACCGCACGGCTCCTGTATGCTCTACCACAACAAAAGTTTGGCAGATTTGTTTCTGGCCTTCACTGTGGCTGGCCAAGTGTGTGTTACATAATTAGTGATATAAAAAAAATTTTGCTCCAGCGAGAAGTTAGAAACCGAACACTTTACGTAGCAACCGATTGGATTAACTGATTAATTTTGTAACAAAAAATGAACCCTCAAGTGTTGAAAAAAACAAAAATTTAAGTTAGATAGAAAAATCTTAGAATTTTTTTTAGCTTTTGGTAACTTTTTTAAAAAAAATCTTGGTGTGGGTACGGGGAAGTGAAGAGCACCTCCATATAAAAAATTTCATGCATTTTTCACCAAATTGAAAACTTTTACAGTTAATTGCGTTGGTCTGTCTCATCGGTGTGCTGATGTTTTTTGCGCATTCTCTCAGAGATGAGCCGTTGCCCACTGGTGCTGTAAAAACGCCAACAGCACCAGACGAGAACACTGTTGATGCATATTACAAATCGCATGCTGTAGCAGAAAGCAGCGACATGGACAATAATTTTGCATAACGTTTTTCTTTGCTTTCGAATTTTTTGATATTTTATTCCCTATTTTCAATTAGCTATTACATTGTTCTCCTGTTTTACAGTATAAAAAATGCATATTATTTGCTAGGGAATTGATTTTTATTTGCTAAAAACACTCAAAGCACAAAAGTAACGCAATTTGCATAAAAATGTGTGTTAAATATTCGGGACAAATTGCAGCACAATATTAAAGTGCTCGAGAACCGAGTTTAGCAACTTGGGGTAACTGACAATTGAATTTACGGGTTCACTTCATTCCCTCCGTCCCGAAAATTTAATTATAAATTTTGTATATAAAGTGTATATTAACAAATATTAATTCATATGCACAGTAAATTATAATTAATTTAAAAATTATTGTCGCAACAAATCACTGTTGAAAATATGTACATAGCACCGTGAAAATTGATCAAAAAAAATTTTAGATTTTGTTCAACTGTATTGTTTATTTAAGTCTGACAATGGGAATTTCTTATGAGGATGGACAAAGAATTGAACAAGAATTTAACAATTTTGTATATGTAATGTTTGGTTCCATTTTCTTCATCATAAGCCAACGGATGAGATGAATTCCTTCAGCTATAAATTTTTCTCCATTGAAATTTTAAAAATGTTGTCCAACTTGATTGTGTCTCAAGAATTCGGGCCAATCAACTTCTTCGCTGTAAAAAAAATTGAAAATTTTTAAATGTTGAAAAGGAGTGACGATTTTCTCACATACATATTCATGCTAAAAATGCTGCTGTTGGTACAGGCCCAATTTGTCGACAGATGACAACTCTTATGGCATGCCATTCGGCAATCTGTGCGAGACGGCACTCATTAAATAACACAAAAAAATATTTTTTTGAACTCAGACAGGAGAAGGGGGGGATCTGCTGGCCCGTTTTCAATAATCCAATCAGGATTTCCTTCTAAAAGCTCAATGAACGATCAATGAGACCCAAATCCTGTTTCAGTCCGTTTTTCCAAAAACTCACTTCTATGTACATGTATTACTTACCCCGACATTGGTATGCCTGTCTTGTAGTAAAATTTCCGCCAATTTTCTTTCCGCAAACTGCGCACAGTACACGCCTAGTAATCGGCATGATGTATTATTTTGGCATTATGCACTCTTCAAATAAGACTGGGCGCTTGACATTTGGACTAATGCTTACAATTAGATAGAACTGAGTAGGACATAAAATGTTAATACTACATTTAATTTATTGTTCCAAAAACGATTCTGGCACGCCAATCATAAATTTGACGGCATTTTCATGTGCCCAAATGAGCATCGACCCAGTAAACTGTACCCTCTTGGTTTTACTGCCACAAAAATATGCCACTCATAAATGTGCAATTTTTTCCCGCTTTGCATCAGTTTGATCACTGCTGGCTCCGACTGCACTTCGGAAGGTATTGCATAATATCTGATATTTTCAGTTTAAATTGGGGTACGAGATTTCCAATACTAATCCAGTTCTCGACACCACACCTTGGTTTCTCCTCCTCAGTGCCAACTAGTTCTAACACTAATTGACTACTGTGTCCACCGTTCTCGATAGCATTCTTCGGTGAATGCCCAAGATTTGACATGGATTGTGCAGCACTTCCACCGTTAAATGAATCTTGAATTTGTTTTTTTTAATTAAACAAAAAAATATGATTTTTTGCATAAAAATTCTTAGAAAGCGTTACACGTATTATTTTAAAAATTCAATTTTTAATTTATCTTTTTCCAAAAAATCGACTTTTAAGAGTATATTTTCAAAATTTTTTATCAAAAATCCTAAATGGTCCAAAAATTTATTTAGAAAATTGAGAAGCCAGAAAAAAATATGTATTTACTTTACATGAAAATTAAAATCCCTATTAATTATGCTATGGGTATGTCCTCCACCTGCTGCTGTTGTTGTTGTTGTTGTTGTGCTCACAAATATTTGCTGGTTATAGACCGGCTCAAATTGGTTGTTGTTGCTGCCCTTCCGTTGTCGCATTTGTCTTGCTTGTGACTGGTCTCGTGAGGTGGGCATTGAAGCAGCAACCTCTTCCATTGGTCGATTTTCATTGTCATCATAACTTTTTGCCCGTTTTCCATCTCGGCCTGGGAGCAATCGGACTGGGCCTAAATTAAATTGGGTTTCCATATTTGGTGGTTTTATTTTCAGCTCTCCCCTCCACCCCCCATCGAAAGGAGGGGCTCCCGGAAAATGCTAAATGCGTCAGTAATACAGTATTTTCATATAAAATACTGTGTATCAAGTAATAATACTACCGTTTATCATTTTCAAGAAGTCCTGATTCACTGTTCAACTTGCGAATTTTCCACTGACCCATTTTCTGGTCACGGAAAGGAGTGGTCTTTTATACCGGACTGATTGTGAGGGGTGGGGAGAAAATTTAAAAGGAAGGGCTCAGTGCTTTGGGAGATACGGTATCGAAATGCCTTTCCAAAAAGTACTTACGGGTTCGATCAGAGCCTAATTTGTAGTGAGGATTAGGAATCCGGATTATTTTAGAAAATTTGCTAAAATTAAGATAAATTTTTATTTACCTGCCAGTCTGGCACGGACTTGCTCAAAAAAGGATCGCTCTCGCTTTTTTGGCGCTGCTTTGCGATCGCGTTCTTTAGAATGAATGAAAAATGTTTTGTTGCGGTATTTAATGTTAATGAATTTATTAATCAATTTCTATGATAAAATAATTATTGAATTTATTAGGGATGTGCGAGAAATGATTTTACCGAGAATCGAGAACCAAGACCGGGAATTTTTGTCATTTTGGTCTCCATTTTTCAAATAAATGATAAAATGTGGGTCCGGTGGTGCCGTTAGGCGCCGCCGAGGAAAATTTTGAGAATTTTAATGCCATTTGTTACTAAAATTGCTTAAAATTTCAAAAAATTTGCTGAAATTTTTTTTAACTTTTTTTGGGTTTCGGGGGAGAGCGAGCTCCTGCCTAAGCGAAAAACCCGAGAAATTTCCCGAGTCGGAAATCGAGAACCGAGACTCTCGCACATCCCTAGAATTTATAGTAAAAATAATTTTTGTTGAAAATAATTAATCTTTTGTTTTTTAAATAATTTTATTTATATCTGCTAATCTTGCCTCTGGATATTCTCTCAAATTCAACTGGGTCACTTCCAACAGCCAAACGCTTCATTTTATCCGGCATTTCAAATGTGGCCATTGCTGGATGTCCTTGAGAGTTCTGAGGCCGCTGTTGTTGTTGTTGTTGCTGTACGGATAGCTTTTTTTGTTGCTCGAACAGATGCTCAAACTCATTGTTGTTCAATGTTTCATCATTCAAAGAATGTTGTTTTGTGACAAGTTGTGATGCAACTTCAATTAATTGATTTTTATTTTAATAATTATTTAAAAATTTGATGTTCTTTTCTTAGTAGATCCATGATCACTCATACAAGAAAGCTAGCTTAATTTGACCAACTCAATTGGTGTGGTTTAATCTAGGAAGAGAAGCAGACGGATGTGGTTCAATGGTAGAACTGTCCGCGAACTATTGGGAAGGGGTGGAGCACGCCACAATCCGCGATTAGCAGTGTTTTTTCCCCGATCCGCGACCCCGGGATTTTTCTTTATATTGGTCCTCCCCCTTGCTACTGGATTCAGTCACCAGCTGAAGCCCTATGGTCTATTTATTGTTTTAAAAATACCCACAAAAATACAAATATTTTTGACCAACATTTTGTTGGTGACATTTCCGGTTCACGCTGCAGTTGTTGTTGCTGTTGTTTTTGTTTGGTCGAAACAGACAACATTGTTGCGCTTGGTGCACTTTTCTTTCGTTCGACACTGCCATTTGTTTGCGCATCATATTGGAACAGTGCATTTGTGTCGCTGGTCGTTTTTCGAACTGCTCCAACAGGTCGTGTTGATTGTTGTTGTTGTTGTGGTTGCACATCAGTCACAACATTGTTCGTTGTCTGATATTCAAACTGTGTCCGTACAGGGCTGGTTCTATTGTAGCAAGGGTCGGGTGAGCAAGAGCTTCCGGCACCGTACTATAAGGTTGGGTTTGCCAATTTACTGTATGTATACCACTGCCCAAAATGTGAACAAGGGGTGCATAACTTTTCGTACTGTAAAATACAAATCTTACAGTATACCACTAAAAAATACAGTTATATACAAATAAATAAAGCAATTTTTTGCGATTGGAAATTTTAAGTATATTAAAAACATTTCTGAGAATTAAAAAACCCACGCAAAAAATGTTTGCTCAACAAAAAACATTTAAATGAAAAATATGACAGAAGACTGTACTTTTTTTTGCAAATTATTCAAAAATCATATACATATGAAACTTTGTTAGTGTAATTGTTACGGAAAATTCTTGTTTTGGTTAACAAAAGTTCGATTTAATGCCAATATCTTATTTATTCATACTCAACAGTTTCTTTACCTGTCGATCATATGATGGCGAATGGCCTTCGTCGTCTGTCACATTGTATATATAGTGTTGTTTTTGTCGTGTTAATGACCGTTTAATTGTTGATGATGATTCGGAACCGGTCGTTGAGTACTTTTTAATTGATGGTGACAATGGCGGGGGATGATGCTGTTGATTGTCACCAGGATATGCAAATGGTGAACATGATTTGGTGGGCTGCGTTGGCTGATGATAATGATGACCATTTTCCAATGGGCCCACAAATTCTGTTGAATGTTGTTTTACCAAGGCTCGGTTGGTGCCATGACAGTTGCTGAGCGAAGCCTATAAATTTATGTTTTCCATCACTTTGTGCCATTTTTCTTGCTGGCCTTAATAAAGAATGTTAGTGGATTCCTATTTTCATTTTTGAAAGCGGATTTCTGATTTACCAAAACGATTGTATTTGAAGGCATTGCCATTACAATTAACCTGATTAACGCCATTGTGGGTCATGTTTTTAGGTTTAGACACTTTCCAAGTGCTAATTCCGAATTTTCTGAGTTCTATAATTGACAAAATTGCAAGAATTTTTCTTACCTTGATCACCAGAACACCATACATTTCCTGCTGATGTTGTTGCTGCTGTAGTTGTTGTTGTGATGGTTTCCGATTTCGTTGTTGCTGTTGTTTTTCTTCCATATATGGACGTCCCTGTAGTTGAAGTTCAATGGTCCGCCGTTGTTGCTGAACTGCTTGGCGAAGTTCGGCCAAACTTTGAATGGCTGTCCCGCAAAATTTCCGTTCCCTTACGCAGTTTGCTGATTGTGAGCCGAGCTTGGCCTCTTCCTCATAGAACACTTCGAACAAAAGCTCATTGCTAACCGGAGAGATTGTACTGAATATGATGTAATATGGAAAATTATGAACCATCAAATTACTGTAAATGTTCCGGAACCTATAACCATAACCCATTCACGAATGATAAAAAATTATGGCCCAGTTTTGGAATAATTACTATAAAATCTTTGGGTTTAAATTTATAAAAATTCAATTACGGCTAAATACTGTTATGGGCAGCTAACGTAATATATATAAAAAATTCTCCGATGGACTAATTTAGCCAAGCTATAATTCAGCTGATGGAAGATCAGACTAGAAAAAATCAATTATTTTTAGAGAAACAAATTAAAAAATAGCTGAAAATTCATTTGATTTTATTTATAAAAAGTTATTTTAATATTATTATTGCTGAGTTGTCCTCAGCAGCTGACGAATCTTGATGCATCAATTTAAAATTATTTTCATATTTTATTTTACAATTCAAAATTGGCTCGATGTGCATCCCAAAACACCTTCGGCTGACCGTCGGGTCCTTGATCTTGGTGATCAGCTTTTATGCTTAAAAAGCGTTGATTTGGTTCATCCATTTCAATGCACACAAATGGTTGTTGGTTAAATTTAAATGTTACACCTAAATTAAAAATTTTACATTTTTTGTTTGCTCTTAACTTTGCGATTTTTAATTTACCAAAAATTTCAATCAATTGGATGTTGAGTCGGTTTGCAGTTGCCAATTCTTCTGGGCTGATCATGTCCTCCACGATAATGGGAAATTTGGGAGACTGAATTTGACAAAAGCATTGATTTTTAATTTTATGAAAATTTATTAACTGAAATGCCCCATAATTTGATTATGATGTTCAGACTTGATTTTTTTTTACATATTGTTGGCTAATATACTAAGAGAATACGAAAAAAATATTGTTTTTCTCAACTAAGAAAAAAAATATTGGGAGTTAGACGGCTAGAATATAATAAAACCAATTATACTGCAATGGAGTCTGTTGTAATTAGGATTCGAACCGATTGAGGCTCAATGCAATGCTTTTACTAGAGAACGAGATTCTGAAATATGCAGGGCTTGACGTTTTTGAAACTGCCTTCCGGGTCCGGCAGTCCCAATCCTGTCAAACCCCTTTTTCAAAAATCACAGTGCTGAATTGCCAGGCCATGTAAAACCATGTACTGAGCCCGACTCTGATCGAATTCCAGCTTTTACCATCGATCTTGGTGGTGTTTTCTGTAGAATGGGCGTTTGTGACGTCGGATACATTTCGTTGACAAAGCTTAGATTACGATACTCGGCACTCAGCCGTGCCTTGGAAGCGCGTTCTATAGATTCATTGTCTGGATACAGTAACTCGCCGATGCTAAAGTTGAGCACAGCCGAAATGATACACCGTTTTACTGTGTAGGTTGGGAGAGAAAATTTCAAAATTTCCCTTTTTTTGACAATTAGGCATACTGTAAGAGAGAATTTCGTCTGCTTTAGAATTGGTGCCAACCATTCTGAGCTGGATAGTTGGTCGATCTCGAAAACATGAAATCACGAACAGTTCCCCGGCAATGAAGACCAACCGAGTTTCCACCTGAACTTGTGCATTGAAATTTTTTTTGTGCCTAATTGCTTTGTTAATTGCTGCCATTACATCGCCATTGATTTGGTCAATTATCACTGTGTAGTGCTCTAATGACGGACCCATTACGACAGGAATTTTTCGCATTTGAATTCCATTTTGACGTGCAGTTCTTGGTTGATTTTGTTCATCAGTTGACACGGAAATGTCCAGCCTTATGCCATCGTCCGTACTTTTTTTAGTGTATGACAATTTGGTATGGATTGACTGAAATAGATTGTGTTGATGGGGTGTCCGGACAATTTGTAAGTGGACACTCCGTCAACATACAATGGATCAGTAAAATTCTTATTCTTTCATATTTAATTTAATTTTTAAAATACAATTCTAACTTTATATATAAATTTGGTGTTTTTAACTGACGGATTGTCCATTGATGGATTGTCCGATGCTTCATTTAACTTGCCAAATAATTTCCTGATGCCTCATTTGGATGTACACGAATGTTGTGAAACAATGATTGTTTGGAACAAATTTGAATGCTTTGAGAGTCCCCAGTTTGTGCTGATAAATTGTCAAATTTCAAATCAATTGTCGCTGTCTATAAATGGCACAATTATTTTTTGAATTAAATTTTTTCTTTAATTTTGCCAACCTTTTTCCCAACTCGTTGGGCAGCTTCATTTAGCGAATTGAGCACAAATTTTGCAAGTAGTGGAGACAATACTAATTGTTGTTCCGTTCCCAAATTTGTGCCAGAATTTCCCCAAAGTAGCCATTTCAGCAAATCATTTGCAAAACTTTAAAAATTAAAATTAATTTGTTGCAATATTATATTTTTCTTGAACTTTTGTTGTGTTTCCAACGAAAATCCATTTTCGTCATCAATTTTTATTGTCGGCACTTTTGGTCCAGCAGAACGCCTGTAGAAGAACACATAAAGTGAAACTACAGCAACAAGAAGCCATGCGGCGCATATCCACCAAAACCCATCCATTTTCTACAAATAAATTGAGACTTTTTTGAAAAAGAATAATTTTATTAGTAATTCTCTAAATTTATCAACAAATTAATATTTATATGAATTTTGACCAATTTTTATTTATAGTGTTCTTAATTTTCTTAATTTTCAAAGATCAATAAAGTTTGCATCTTTTTGTAAATCCTTTTATTGGGTCATAATTTTGATTAATTTATTAGCGAAAAATGACATGATCTAAGAAGCAGCAAATATTTAATTAACTTATTTCAAAATTTTTAATTGAATTTTTGAGAAAATGGTGAAAATTTGCAGATAAAAGAAGAGGGAGCAAATTAATCTCTTGGAATTGATTACATATCTCATTTATGAGATGGCAATGATTTGCACGGACAATGGAAATTGGAAATGTCCAGCATCCGGCGCCCGCCAGGGACGGCTGACAAAATTCAGCGGCCTGGGCCACAGAGCCCAAGCCTCCTCGCTTATGGCCAAGTTACGCAATCTTTACCAACCGCGTCATTTGTTGTTTCGCGGCGGGCGGGCGGAAGGCGGCGGAGGCGGATGCGTTTGGCTTCAAATCTCTCATCAAAGTGCATTTTATACACAACAACAATCACACATATTGGGTATAATTATTTCTCCCCTCCCCTCCCCACTTTTGCTGTGATCCAACGATTTTGCTGCTTTTGCCTCCATGGTGATGAGCAGCAGCAGGCACCGCTTCTTCGGCCCCATTTTTATGCATTTATTTCAGTGCAAAACACTTTCGATTGATCGCGGTTAAGGGAGAGGAAAATGAATTTGGGGCAGGGCGATATGCTTTTCGGAGGGGAATAATGATCGGGGTGGCAAAAGGATGAACAACAGGTGGCGGTTGCCTTTTTGGACGGGACATCCGTCGACCAGCTGAGGTTTATTATCCCTCCACCGCTCCCATCTTCGACGAGATTCGGAACCCTAAGCTTTTTAGCATGGATCTACTAAAAGGATTATGTTACTATTTCTTCGACATAATCATTCCGAGGCGCTATTGAGAAGCATGGAAAAATTCTGCAAAGAAAGGAATGGATTACATATTGAAAGGATTTTTCTTTTAAAAAATGCTCAAATTGAAATGTGGAAATTTAAAATTTAATAATAAAAAATAATTTTTATTTCAAAATAAATAGGCATTTTCTGAATTCTGCTTTAATATATAGTAAATTGAATGTTTCTTGAAAAAAATTACTTACAAAAAAAAAACAGAAATGTTATATGCATTTGTTTTAATTTAATTATTATTATCATAATATTTAATTTAATTTTTAAAATAGCTTTTAAACAAGGCTTCTTCTTGTTCCTTTGCTGCCGCTGATTGTGAGAAAGTTTCATCTTGCTTTTTTGAATGCTTTCACGCATATTCATTATCATCAATTTAAACAAATTCAATCCATTAAGAAATTTAAAAAATTATTATTTTTTTTATTTTACCAATTTTCTGAACAATAAAAATATCCTTTTCGATTTTATAAACTATGTCATTTGAAAGCAAAATTTTTAAATTAAAATTAATCTAATGTATGCACATACATATATATGAGGAATGTTTCTCTTCTCGCTTCACATATTTTATTTTTGGTCTTGCAAAAAAATCCTGAATAAATGTTTTAACCCACAAAAAAAAATTTTTTTTTCCACTATGCCAATTTTGTTTTCAATTAATTTTCCATCAATAAAAAACGTAATTTTGTCTAGGGATTCAATTCCACAAATTTTATGATGATTGAATTTGGGTTCAGTGGTTGGTGTGAAAAAATTTTTGAGCACATTTACTAAAATGGCTTTCAATATTTCCGAAAAAATAGCAGAAAAAATGATTATATAAATTATTTCAATTTCAGCATTCAATTAACAGCGTTTCAAAATCGTAAGCCATCCCGTCAAATTTTGCATTTTTATAACTAAAATTAAAATCATAATTATAATTAATATATAATATAATATACTTAAAAAGTCCGACAAGCTTTTCTTACTAATGATGTGTACAAAATTTTGAATTGATTGGGACAAAAAACTTAATTTTGAAAAAAAATTCGTCATCATTGCGCACAAAGTGACATTGACCACGCTGGTGAAGCATTGGAGAATTCCTTTTTTTGTTTATTCGAAAAATGACACTTCACTGAACTTCTCAAATGCCATAACTAACGGGCAGGCTTTATCTGTGCCGGTTATGCCATCAGAAGAAAGCTCTGTCCGTCTTTGCTAATCCGCTTTTAATCATTAGGCGCCATGTTTGACAATAGATTTTTTGACAAGTCAACTTCGTGTTGGCGCGTTTGTATTGTAAATTTCTACACTCATATTATAAATAGCGCTAAATGAATAAAAATATAAAATAAATAAAATTCGGCAGTTGACCTTTTAATTAAAATAATGAATTATTTTTCCATTTTCTGATTATTTGGCGGAATTATGTAAGTCATTAACCCGGTCAGCTAGCCGAACCAAGTTTTTTTTTTTTAATATTTATCACTTATAATAGCCATTATGAATACAATTAGCAGCAGAGACAATCTTTTGCAATTTGCTTCACCGTCTTTAAACATGCTGTCAATTTTGATGTACTCCATGCTTTTGTTTGCTGCCCTTGTTCTGTTGATAAGTCCAGCCACAGTTGTGGCCAACGAAGATGTGGTTGGGTTGGCCATGCGCGGCACTCAGCAATTCTTTAGACGAAATGCCAAATGGATTAATTTGCCATCGGGCGGCGGATCATTGGTAAATTTTATGCTATATTTTTCATCATATCGCCAACAGTATATCAATGTGTTTTGAATGAATCGTAATACCGTACATTCTTTAATTATCCCCCAATCTCCAATTATCCCCCAATCTAATGAGGAGTTTGAAAATAATCCCTTTATCTTAATCCCCCAGTCTCCAATTACCCCCCCCCCTTTCTGAGGAGGTTGAAAAATAATTCCCCATGGGGGATAAAAAGAGCATATACGGTATACCATGAATCTGTTTTTATTAAAAAAATAGATTCAAATGTCTTATAGGTTAGTGGCCGTGGAAATTTTCGGCCCGGCTTCCATTCTTTGCATCGATCACGTACTCAGCTGGCGGAACCTCTGTTTATCACTTTTAAAGTGAGTACCATATATGGCAATATAGTAATTTTTTAAAAAAAAATTAGAATTTCAAAACATTCAGAGATCTCCCACAA
Organism: Heterodera glycines; assembly: GCA_004148225.2. Classification (NCBI taxonomy): domain Eukaryota; kingdom Metazoa; phylum Nematoda; class Chromadorea; order Rhabditida; family Heteroderidae; genus Heterodera; species Heterodera glycines. The sequence goes on from CP049707.1 coordinate 22,579,249, forward strand.
ATCTCGCTTCAATGATGGTTCGTTTGCAGAAAAACCCGAGACACAATGATGGCACAAACTGAGAATTTAAGTGATTTGGATAACTCGAAAAATGTGGAATAAATTAAATGCATTGGAATTGATAAAGATAAAAAGCAAAAATAAATTCTTGCAGTTTTTTCATTTTTTCAAATTTATAAATTCTGATAAACAAAAGCTCACAAACATTTGGAGGAAACGAAAAGTAAATACTTTTTTAATTTTGCTACTGTAAAAATTTTAAAAACAAATTGTTTATTTATTATTGGCACCCCCACAAAGTGTCCAAGCCACGAAATGTCCAAAAGAGTAAAAACCCACGAAATGTCCAAAATTTTTCAAAATTTATAAAAACAAAATGAGTCTAATTTAGGATTTTTAGGGTTTTCGGGGTCGCTGAATACGAATATACCCTTTATATTACCCCTTGCCTAACCTTAGGCCCATCTGAATAATAAAAAACTCAAATTCGAGACTTGGACATTTCGTGGGCTGGACATTTTGTGGGTCAGCGTTATTTTTTGCTACTTTTAGGAAGAATTTAAAAATTTGAATTTTTTTATTCTAATTAAAAAACAGTGTATTTGAAAGTTTTTTTAAGAAATTCACTCATCATTCACTAAACATATAAACATATTTGGTGATCATTACAAAAAAATTTATATATAATTGGGTAGAATTATTTGTTTGTTATTGCTCTTGAATTACAATGAGCACTCTCTTCTGACTGATTGCTATGCTGCGCTATAAAATGCATTTTATTCCCGGAAAATTGGGGAAAAATTTTTTCCAAAACAGAGAATTATGCTGTGTTTGCCGTGTTAATTATTTAAACAAATAGATCAAAACAAGTTTTTCAATGAAAAAAATGATTTAATGTATTTTTTTTTGAAAAATTTCCCGATTTTCGTTTTTTGGAGTGTTCCAGTCATAACATAGTTTGGCGAGAATGTTTTTCAGGTTTAAATAGCTTCGAGTTGCTAATACCTTACCTCTTATAGGGACATTAAAGCTATGATCACCCAAAAATTAAGAGGGGGGGGGGTGGGCAAAACTGAGAAAATCATTAATCTTTTTAGGCCAAATACACTTACAGAGGAATGAATGTTTGTTTCTCTTTCATTTTTTTTCAAAATTTTTATGGCACATTTATTCTTTTGATTCCTAATATCAGATTTTATTTGTTCAATTATTTTTTTAATGAATTTGCGTAAAAACGGAGAGTAATTGTGTGTGTGCTACGTGTCGTGTGTGATGCAACTCACTTATCACATTTTTCTTACTCTGTCCAACTTCAACTTTAATCGTTTATTAATTACTTGGTCTACCCGATCCTACCTATTGGTGAATAGTGAGTGGTGATCGGGAAGACAATATGTGCACATTGAGGAGAGGCCGGGACTAATCCGTCATGGCCGGCCCTTAGATGATGATAATTGATTATCGGTGGAGCTGGTGGCTGGTGGTAGTTGTAGTTGAATTGTGTTGATTCAATTATAGTGACCTGTCTGTTCTACACATTTAGCTGAGTAAATGGAAACTAACATAAAAGGAATAGAGAGAGATTTGTTGTCCAAAAGTTTGTTACCGGAGATGGACCATCTCAGTCATGGGAGAAAACTTCATAACTTTTTCCATATTTGCCCAATCTAACAAACATGGCATTTTGCCCAGTCAACGGCAAAAACGGAATTAAATTGTGCTGCTATTTCTCTCACAATTTAAATCATGTAACGGTTGACAATACTTTTATTGGCCGAATTAGAGTACGACAAGTAAATTTATAAATTCACTTTTTCATTATTTATTTATTTTTTATTATTTGATACACGAGGGTCAATTCGTTAATTATTTTTATCCGAAAATACACAGATTAATTTATTTTGTTGCTTTTTTTTTAAAGTTTTCCATATCCAATCGAATTATTATTCCCAATTTTAAATTAAAAAAACTTTTCACGAATCAGTATTTTTTTTTCTAGCACTCGTTTTTTTAACTACATATCCTGTTCTTTTTTGTTCAGCCGACCCGCCGAAGCCTCTTTTATTTGGCGTCCCAAAAAACTGTGTGTAATAGAGAAGACAACCCACTTTTTTGCTGATGCTGAAGGGCGCCGCCAGCCTGTTTCATGCAAAAAAAAAACTCGATTTTTCTCCTTTGACGGTTTTTTTTTGTAATTCTTCTCGCCTTTTCCAAATAGTGACAGATATCAGAAGAGTAATTTCTCATACAATCTCAAATCGATGAGTTGTTAATCAACCAAAACCAAATAATTCGGTAAATCGATCAGACTAAGAGGACCATAAAAGCCGAATAATTCTGTCAATCAGATCAATCCAAAATTCTAACAATAATTAGGTAGGTGATCCGGTCCGATCAAAGAAAGAAAATAATTAAGTGAACAAGTGAACCGACCCAATCACAGATCGATTAATACGGTCAGTCAAACAGACCCAAAACACAACAGAAGCCGAATAATTAGATGAACTGATCCGATCAAAAAACGAACAAAATTCGACTAATTAGGTAAATTATCGAGGACCAAAACCCAAGTAGCACCATAAATAAACACAACGCCGCGCATTCATCAGCAGTTGAGAATGTATGTGTACAGCAACAGCACATGCTTTCTATGGCTGCTGGTACGTAATGCGCGCGATGTTCAAGCATTGCACAGCAGCGCACACTGTCACCTCGCTTAAATAAAGCAATTAATGCGCATCATTTTGTCTCCGCACACATTCCATTCCAGAACAAGCACCAAAAAAAAGCATCATCCGATCGATTGGGAATGATCAAATTTGTTATTTGGATCGATAAAATCGAGTTCACTTTTAAATGAAACAACTATCTGATAAAGAGGGGTTAATATTTTCCAGATTTTTTCACTAATCAGCCATATCTCACTGTAACTAAATTTGTCGTCGGGAATTAAAAATGGTTCATGATGGGCCACAATTACATTTTTCATTAAAAACCCAACCAGGTTTGTGATTTTGTCACATAAACCGGGAATTTTAGCTTTTTTTTTGGATTTTGAAAGCCGGAAAATGTTTTTTTTTTGCATGACCTTGATCATGATCAGTTGATCACAAATAAAAATAGGTAGGATCTGTTCAATTTTTTTTGAAGGTCACGGAATTCCTTTTTAAATCAGCAAATTAAATGGTTATTTTTCGTGAATTTATTTCCGCCTCTTAATGATTTTTAGCTTATTTGTTAATACACCAATTATTTTATATACAAATATTCAAAAATATTCTCAATTAACCTAATAGGGTAATTTAATTGTGCCAAAAATTGAAAACTTGTAATATTTTCTCTGTCCGGTTTTAATTTGATCAGTTCTGTTTGGGTTCTCCATCCTTAGAATATTTGGATTAACCAAATTTTTACATAAATTACTCTCCTCTCTTTCCCACTGCTCCCCTAAAATCTAATTAACTTTCACACAAACATCAAGCAAATTGCCCGCGGGAATGCTTGATTAATTAATTCTCACCCTCCCCCCGCCCTCCAATTTCCACCAAAGAGAAATGGATGAATGAGTGCCTTTTAGCATATCCGCGTCATTTTTCAATCCTTCACATTTCTCTCCGCCGCCACCAATGGCGGGCGAAACGGAGAAACCTTCGATTTTGTCATGTTGTTTCTACTACCGCCACTGCTGGACGCCAAAAGCCCAAAAGGTCACCTCTGTCGCCTCCCCCCCCCCGCCATTCTCATTCTTCTTCGGCCGTCAATAGCTCGAAGTTGGCGCTAATTTCCCACAAAAATGCTGTGAAAGAAAGCATTAGTAATCATGGGGGAGGGGAAGAAAAGTGATTCCTACCCCTTCCCCGATATCACCAAAAATTAACATTTTTCAAACAATTTAAAAATTCCGGATTTCCATCAAAATCGCGGCTTTAACCCCTGATCTCCAGGGGCCTTATTCCCGTCTCCCGATGAATTCAAAAATTTTTTTACGGCGCGAGGTTCGTACAAAAAAAAAGAAGAAAAACTCACACTTATTTTTTTACAAATTTGTTAAAAAATAACATTTTATAAATATCTATATATCAACTGAAGTATCGCTTTCATCCTTCCCCAAATCAATTTCCAGCAGAACATTAAACTCAACATTGGAAAAATTACACACCGGCAAGAAATATATTGGTGATTAATTTGTGTCCCTTACCTTACGTTCATAAAAATGTCAAAACTTTTTAACCAAATTTCAGCAACCAAGGAATTTTTTTTCACAAAATTACCTTTTTAACATCTCAATAAGTTTTTTATTTTGATCATTTGCCTTTCATATAGCCAATTATTATTGAATTGACTCATTTTTTAAAACAATTTCACTACTACCACAATTAAATATATCATCAGCAGCAGCGGCGGCGAGAAGTGTCGTCGTTATTTTTCCGCCCCAAAAATTTTTGGGGTCGTAAACCGACACAAAAATGGGGGAGGAGAAACGTCGACGAGGACGTTGAGTCACAAAAAAAAACGCACACAACAACCCCTCTGCTGCTGTTGATGACTGCTGATGTGATGATTGACTATGAGTTGGCCCACAAAAATCGACCATTCCATCGCTGCGCAAGCGCACAATTTGTGCTAAACTCTCGCCGCGCAACTCTTTAATTTCCCTCCCCCATGCCTTACGCCTTACATCCAGAAAATTTCGTCCCTAACAGTTTTGCAACCGTCCGACACCCCATCTAGTCTTTAAAATAAGGGGCTGCTCCCCCAACCCGATGAATTTCAAATGTCATCGGTTGCACTTCCTATAGCAGGAGAATGTCTAAATGTGTTTTTCTAAGACTTTTTATTTTTAGAAAATTTATATTTTTTTTTTGATTTTTTTGAAATTTCCCCCCGACAGGGGAGTGAGGGGAGTTGCTCCCCGAAATTTTTACTAAAAATTCTCCAGCATTCCCAATACCCATACACTGAAATCCGAACTCCTAGACATTGTTGGAGCTCATTTGTAAGCAGAAAATTTGAAAAAATTTACATATTTTATAATGAGTAAACGGGACTGAACGAATGTTGGAACATTTTTTGAGGTTTCTAATTTTCGAAATTTTTGGTGCCCGATTCCGGCTTCCAATTTTATTTAAGCGCCGGCTTTCATTCTCTGGCCTTGTCCATTTCAAAGTCAACATTTTGAATAATGAAATTATAAAGAAACATTTTATACGCGAATATGGTTTTAGTAAATATTGAGAAAAAAACAATTAAGAATACATTACTTTGAATAAAAAATTAATACTTTTTATTTAATTAATTCTGCGCTCAACTTCTTTTTACCCACTTCTCTTCATTTCTCATTATTAACAAAATTTTACAAATTTGGTAAAAAAAACAACGGAAATTGGGATAATTATGATGGGTGGTACTTTATTAAATTGTCATATTTTTTGCACAAAACCGGAAATTGTCCCCTGTTTAATTAACGTAGTTATGAAGAATGAGAAGGGTTAAAAGAAATTTGCACCATTCATTTTTCATTTATTTATTTGAGAATTTAAAGATATTAAATAAATTACGTCTTCAAAATCAATGAAAGGCCAAATTTTTTTATACAAATTGTGAAAAAGCGACAAAAAACGGAGACAAAAAACCAACAACAAAAATGGGCAACGATGGCCATGGAGGTGGGGGGCGCAACACAACCACAAGCAGTTCAACAATGTGGCGATGGTCCGCCTATGGATTATACGGGCAGACTGTCAAATACACGTTTCTCATCACAAACGTGTTGTCCGTGGTGGGTTATGCGTCTATGTGTGGTGGGTGTGATCTATTCATTCTGGTGCTGATCAGCAGGGGTCAATGGCGACTCGTACAAAAGACAACTCGTATTTTCCCCTAAGCCTAGGCCTAGCCTAAAGCTTAGGCCTATAGCTTAGGTCTAACCGAGAATTGTACGAGTTGTCATGACACTGCTGATCAGCAGGGCAAATTGATCAGTTGTGCCACGAATAAAACGGTTTTAATTGGTACTCAAAATATGTGTCCTCATGTCAGGTTTTCTCCCTGATCACATTTTCCTATGGCGCTTGGCTTTATCACAACCGGTCCCAATACTATGAGCTGTTGGCACCAAGTTTGTACGTGGATGTTTGCCTGATCATGATGGTTGGTGGGCTCATTCATTTTTGGCCAAATTATTTTGTTTAACTTTCCTTTTAATTATTAATTTTTTTCCAATAAGGTGATCTCATCATTGGTCGTGGCTAACAGTGTGATTGCTGTATATTCTGTGCTAAAAGAGCTCCGATGCCTGATTTATTCGGTGAAAAAATAGATTCATCTGTATTTACTGAAATAGACCCCCTGGGGCATAGCTGGACTTTTTCTCATTCGTAAATTTTTTTTATGATATAATTTTTTTGGTGAAAATCTGTTAATAAGATTCATGAAAATGGCAAAATTCGGTCATTTTTTGGACAAAAGCAGGTAACAAATGCACTGGGATTCAAAAAATCGGCACCGCCGGACCCCACTTTCCCCCCCCCCCCCTGGTTCCCCAAAATTTTTTGAAAAACGCCGCAAAAAACGCAAAATGTGATTTGGTAAGCAAAAAATAAAAAAAGGTCGTCAGAAAAAAATTTTAGCGTTTTTTTCAATTTCGTAAAAATTTTGGCCTCTGGGGGGGGGGGTGGGGGTATTTCGTAAAGGCAAATTTTTGACCCCTCCCCCTTGTCCATGTATGCCTGGGGGCTTTATTTTTCAACCGCCCGCCTGAAAAGGAGGGCTTTCTTTCAATGGGACGGCGGGGGGGGGGGGCTGTATTATAGAAATATATCTATTAAACATTAAATTATTTCAGTTTTCTACCGCATCTGTGATTCTTTGTTTTTCGTTGCTCATTGGTGGAATCATGGGACTTGTTTTTCGCCAAAAAGTGAGAAAAAATTTTCGTAATTCTATTTTATGTAATATGTTTTATTTTAATGATTTATACTTTGAAATCAAAGCAACAAAATTGGAAAAGAAATCGGATTCGAATTAATTTAAATTGGATATCGACTGATCAGATATCAGTACACATCGATTCCAATGCAAAAATTAAAAATAAATGGTTGCTTTACAATTAAGTTAGTCCAAACACCTCTGCACTTGAAGATGAACACATCGTTGAAGGAGTTGTACGGCTTGTCCGACATGACCGCAATTACATTGGCCTGGGACAGTTTGCAGCGCGAGTTCCGATGCTGTGGCGTCAACGGCACTGAAGACTTCACCATTTGGCGCACCTCCAAATGGCACATGCACCACCGGGAGCCAAAGCCCGCATTCCCCCAGTCATGGTACATACACACCACCAGCCCAATGCTTGGCCCTCGTGCGGAAGAAATTTATGAATTGAATTTATTGGAGGGGCCTTTTTTGGGAACCACCCACTTTGGCGCCAGCCATTTCGGCACGCTATAACATTTTTATTTGTCATTTAAATTAAATAAGCTTGGTATATTTTAAAGCGCTTGACAGTCCCGATTAATCAATAAAATTCAAAAAATTAGCTCTGAATAAAAAAGTTCTGGCCAAAAAACTCAAAAGATTGATTTTTCGGCCATTTGTTTATTGCTTCTTCCCAGACTTTTGAGAAGATTTCATTTGACCCAAAAAATTTTATGTGCTTTAAAGTTGTGTGCCGGAACGGTTGGCTGAGTGTGTGGAGCGCAGCATTACCATGGACAAGGAGATGAGCAATGGCATTCGGCCATCAATGGAGCAATTAGCAGCCGAAGCAGCGCCAACCTCGGCAGAAGCGGAAGCATCTGTTGTTGGTGGTGGTGAACATGTTGCGCAAAATCAACAACAATTACCAGCCGATTCATCATCATCATCGTCAACAATTTTCATGACAAATTTCACCGGATCAGAGGCGGCGGCTTTCTACACAAACACTTGTTACATGCCGTTCAGAACAGGTGTTGATTTTGGAAGTGATCATATATAAAAATATTTTTGAACAATTTGAACTCTTCATTTTGGTCAATGCTGAGTTGATGTCATATCATGACAATTCGTACGAAATAGGACTTTTACAATCGGCAAATCGTACAATATTTTCTTTATAAAAGCTTTAATTTTTGTTAAAATATTTCAAAAATTTAATTTCAACTTTTTCTTAAAAAGCCGTTTTTAATTTTATACGAAAAATACTTTTTTAAAAATATATTTAAAAAATTGTACGAAATTATCATTGATCCGCTGGGATAGAGCACACTATTTACAACTTCGTTTTTCACATAAAATGTGAAACATGCCTGATTTGGAACAAATTCCATAGCCAAATAGTTAATTTCAAAAATGCCGAAATAATTGTTTATAATTGATGTTCAGATTTGCTCTCGGTAGTTCATGTTGCGGCTTGGCTGTCAATTTCTTGCAGTTTCTATCTGGTTTGAAAATTATTAATTCGTTTATTTTAAATTTTTAATTTTCAGTTGGTGCCAGCCTTCTTTGCAACTTTCTTTGCTAAACTGGTCAAAAAATGATCCTTGCTTTACCATTCCAATTCTTAAATTGTGTATAAATTTTATTTGTATTTTTACGACTAATGACAATGACAAAAAATGTTATTTTGGTAATTAACTTAATTAGTAGTATTATTAGGGACCGGATTTATATAGACAAAATATGGACGAAAAGTCCTAAAATATGCAGGATCCCCTAATTTGCTCTCCTTTTTACGAGAAATAAAAAACTGTAGTTCATCGATAAAAGATCATTAAAATTCTCTTTAATGAATAAAAGTAAAAATTATAATGACGAGTTCGTTCGGAAGGAAATTTTATGGCTGCATTTCGTGCCAAAAATATTAATCAACGCATTATTTTAAAAATAATTAAATCAGATTTTTAAATTTTTGGCACAAATTGCTTTTTTTAATGGCATTGCAAGGCGTGTGTAATGGCTTAAATAAATTAATCTACAATAATTTCAGCAAATGATCATTAAAACATGTTGAAATTATTAAAATCACTCTTCAAAATTGCCATTACACATTTAAATGGTCAATAATGTGTGGTGAATGTCAAAATTTCAATGGAAAAAATTAGAATCTCAACAAAGTGTAATCACAATCAGCATCAAATTATTAGTGGGTGAGAATAAAATTAAAAAATGCTTTTTTTAAATATATTTATAGTTATTTCATTTATTTATTTTTTGTTTTATTGCGCCATGTTTTGTTGATGTTGTTGTTGCTGGTGATGCTGCTGCTGTTGAGCTGCAGCCCTCGCCGTGTCGTTGATGATCAAATATTTGTCAAACTCATGCGGATTCAAATCACCAGTGGACAGCTCCTAAAATTGGGAATGGTATACGATTACTAAAACTCCACAAAACCAATACTGTAATCAAATTAGGCAACACTCAGATTATATGTAATAGGAATTTTTTTTAGGGTTATATTCAAATAATAAAACTATTAGCGCCTCACCTGGAACAGCGGGTCCACCAGATAGCCCCCGGCTTGATGTTGGAATGAATCGATTTCCATTAGCTCCTGAAAAAATTAACAATACTCTGTGATTAATAATTTTGAAAGCTTTTCCTCCTTGGCTATAAGGCTATGAGACCTTAAATATATGAATGAACTTGCACAAAAATGATCCGGTCCTAAAGCTATAATCAAAAATGATCCCTTATATAAATTAGGCTAAAACCTTACATGGGGGATGATCGGATTGTAAATCTGATAACACAAACCAATGATCGACTTGTAAGTCTGTATAACCCAAACCCGAACGGCCACCTGTTGTTGTTGCTGTTGTTGTTGTTTTGATTGCTGCTGCACAAACTGTTGTTGCTGCTGCTGCTGATGTTCCACCATGTTCATGTGTTGGAAATTGGCTGCCTGCTGCTGATGTTGTTGCTGTGGTTGACGCGTTAAAAAGGACGCATCAAGCAGACCCTGGGCAGGTTAAGCAAACACTATAAAATGTATCGAGTTTTCATTATTTATTTATTTATTGAAATTGGATAACTAATGCATATCTTCTGAGGCGAGTGGACCAAGAAAAGGACCCCCAAAAAGTCGTAGTTTTGATATAAATTATGTAATTTTGAATTTTTTTAAATTTATGCTTTCAATTTCCACTTTACCTGTCGCACCATTTGTTCACGCTTTTCTTGCATGCACTGTTGTTCATGCTTTAACTGCTGAACACGACGGTCCATACCGCCAATGGTTGTCGAGCTTGGCGAACTGTTTACTGCTGTTGAACCATTATTGTCGGGTGTTTCATTATTTGGCAATGCCCCATACGGTCCTTGCTAAAAAATTATTATTACTTTTGTGGTACAGTTCCAGAAATGATGAAATACTGTATTCCATCATAGAAATTTTCATATATATAGAAATTGTATAAAGCCATAGGCATAAATAGAATTGGCAAAATGACCATAAAAGGTCATTAAAAAGTTTAAAAATAGACTTTAAAGGTCCAGGTAAATCCCACCCCCTCCCCTTTGGAAGGTAACCATCCCATAGTTTTGACTGTTAATGAAACAAAAGTGATCAAAAACCATCAGAAAAATTGCCTGAAATGTGACACCGTTGAACTGTTGGTGATGCTGTTGCTGCTTCTGGCGTTGTTGAATTTTACGTGCCACCAGCTCAGTTTGTGCGGCATTTGGCACTCGTGGGTCGAACCAAGTCGTCGTCTTATTGTTGTGGTCAATGAAATATGCCTCACCATTGGAAGCGAAGCCCTTTAATGGGGGGAGGGGGAATAATTACTTTTTTGGCACATTATAAAATATTTGAACATACAATATTCCATCCTTTTGGCAATGGGCCAAGTCCGTCACCGGGATCTACCAGCTCCTAGTACAAATTTAAATTTTTGAACTTTTTTTTTATATATAAAAAAACATATTGTTTTATTAAGAAATCAAAAAAATTTCTGGAGCAAGCAAATGCCATGTGGCCAACAAAATGCCAAACCAAAACATGATCAAAAAAATATGTGAATTTTCACAATTTCTCATAAAAATACAGTACTTTTTGCACAATTTCTCACAAAATACAGTAAGACCCGCTCTTTCTCACTCACAATGTTGGATTGTTGTTGTTGTTGCTGCTTTGCTGGGTTCTGTTGTTGGTGCGCTTGTTGTTGTTGCTGGAATGGCATTTGTTGTGATTGCTGTTGTTGTTGCGGCTGGACATGTTGCTGATGCTGCTGTTGTTGGTACTTTGTGGCATCGCATGGAGATGCGCCAGAGGCCACATGCGGGCTGGACAAATGAGGTGTGGTGAACTGCTGGGCGGACGACGACAACGGCGACAGCTGTGCCGTTTGTTCCGCAAAACGTATCGGGTCCAAACTTTGACTCTTGCCACGCGCACCGGCCCAATAAGCCACGGATGATGACGAGTTCAACTGCTTAGCAGGGCTAAATTAAATTCCTTTTATAAGCGTACCGTATTTCCTAAAATAGAGCCATGGTATTCTATTTTTTAACTCCTCTCAACAGGGGTGGGATCTAATTTAGGGGGGGGGGGGTGGCTGTGTTTTAGGGAATACGGTATATTCGTAACCAAATAGAGATTGGGAAACCAGCAAAGATTTTGGCACAATGATACCATTTTGGAAATGGGATAAATGTAGAACCCAATTTTCACCAGCTGTATGGCATCCCGCTCGGCATTTTTTTTTCATCCAGTCACAAGCTAGGATTTAAAGAGGATTCGGAAAAAGCCGGGATACTGATTTTTTTCAAGGTATCAGCCGGTATTTCTCCTCCCCATCATTTGGGGCACATGCTGCATAAGGACCCATTCATTCACATACTCAATGTATTGCTGTTGTTGGTGTTGTGTTGCTGGAAAATAGCCGGTGATGGTTGGATAGTTGCCAAAAAATTGTGTGCCCATTTGTTGTTGTTGAGGATGGGCACTGTTCTCACCATCAATCATGATGTGGCTGTTGCCCAACATTGTTGCGGTTGTTGTAGCTGTTGCATCAGTACCACCACCACCGCCGAGCATGTCAAAATCGCACGACTTTGCCGTCCGATGGTGGTGGTGGTGGTGCTGCTGAATTGTCCCAGCAGCAGCTTGCGGTGATGACAAATCCATGCTTGGTGCGTTACCGTCAACAAAGTACAGTTGCGATTGGGACCCAGCGCCGGCTCGATACCTTCAAAAGCATAGCGATTTAATCAAAAAAAACATTTTTAAAATACCAGGATTAAAAAAAAAATTCATTTCAAGGGTGACTGGGGAGGTGTAATGACAAAATGTATAAAAGGCACAACGTACAAATTATATTTTTTCGAAATTAAGACTTAGGCAGGTTGCCTAGGCTTAGACAAGGCCAAGGCCTTTTGCCAGTGTACGTTTTTCCATTGAATCGGCTGAGGAGTCCAACCAACCCAGCTTGATTAAGAGCTCTGTTGACCAATATGCAGTATACCGTATTTTGGATACGAGTTGCATATATTTACCATATTTCTTCGAATAGTTCTTCACTTTCTACCTTCAATAAAGCCCCCCCCCTCCTAAAGGGATTAAGAAATAATGCATTCCTCCCTCTCTATTGTTTGAATTACGTCATTTCTGTGCCGCCTCCTCCACCAGCAGCAGCAGCCGCATTGTTCGCCATCGATGGTGTGTTCGCGACACTGGCACTTGGTGCCACCATCGCATTCATGGACCTACTGTGCACATGGTGATACGGTGCTTGCTGCTGTTGTTGTTGCTGGTGTTGGTAGTGATGATGGTTGGCCACCGGATTTTGAGCGTGCGGCGGATGGTGCGCAATTGGTGGCAAACCAGCAGAGCCACGTGATCTGTTCCAAATATATCCAAAGGCATTTAGTAAATGGATGATTCGTCAGTAACAGACAATCCGTCAGGAATTTTTATTTTTTCTGCAATGCTCAAAATCGTTACGAAAATAATTGTCCGATTTAATAATAATCAAAAATCGAATGGGTTTTTTTTTAGTAGAGTAGAGCTGACCAGTACATTTAGCGGCCGGTAATTAACGGTTTTTTAGTACCAATACCGGTTTTCAAATGAGAAGTACCGGTACCAATTTTTCTAGTACCTAGGTACCGTACCGGTTAAGTGAAAATAGTGGTACCTCTCTACTCATTACTATTATTTTTTTAAATTTAAATTCATTTTCTCATTATTTTATATAAATCCTGTGTTTAAAAATCAATTTTGCTGACGGAATATCCACTGACCGAATGTCCGGGCGGATGGAAAAAAGGCTATAATTAATAGGCATGGCTTAGAAAGGCGAATGTATTTGGTATATTACTTTACAGCCCTAACAGCAGGTGGTTGCTTTTTTAAACATATCAAAACCGGAGTCTTAATGCGATTAATTAATTCGTGTGTCCTATCGCCTCTGAATAGTCCATCAAAAAATCGCACCTATGCGCTAATTGGGCCGAGTCCATCTGCTGCTGCTGTTGATGCTGCTGATGTGCAGCTCCAAATTGGTGACAATGTCGCTGATGATGATGATGATGATGCTGTTGTTCCCGCTCACTGTTTATCAATGCTGGCGCTATAAAATTATTTAATTTTTGTAATTAATTTTGGGATTAGCATTTTGTTTGAAATTACCGCTTTGTTGCCTATTATGGCTGACTTCCACCATCGGTCGGCATCCGTCAGAAGCAAAATTGGCACCGACGCCTGTGTATCAAAAATAAAATTTTGAATTAAGTTTTCATGGAATTCAACTCATTTTATTTTATGTTTTTTTTTAAATCGGTTCCAATAAAACCCAAGAGACAAGCAAATTTTGTTTTGTTTTTTCGACTCCTAAATTTCAATCTCGAATTTCGTGCCATCCTTGGTTCTAGAGTTGGTCCTCCCCGACCAGAGTTTTGCTACCCGATATTTTTTAAGTTTTCCCCAGCCATTCCTAAAAAAATTATCGGGTGTTTTCTCCCCCGATCCCCGGCTTTTCTCTCTCCGGGGGTCGAAAATCAACCCTATTTGGTTTTCTCGAATTTTTCAGCAATCTTTTTTCTGATTTTCTTCACTATATGTACCAGCAAGTGCGCTTGCACCGCCTATACCGCCATATGACGTGTAGTTGAGGCCACACGCGGACACGCAAGAACTGGGTGACAGTGTGCCGCATCGACCTGTGGAGCCGATGCCGTCCTCGGATGAGTCACGGGAATGGATTGAATTTCCCTAAAATTTAAGGATTTTGGTATTTTTGAAAAACTTTCTCCCTCTCTGCTTCTTACTGAGATCGAACGGTGCTTGTTAAAATTGTGCTTTGGGGCAAAAATTGAGCTTGGCATCTGCAAATAAATGGTCCATTTTTTTATTTAATTATTTATTATTTTTCGTTTAATTTAATTATTTAATATAAGTATTATCCATTTTTTTGAATAATGCAACAAATTGTAGTATAATGAAATTTTAAATATATATTTTTTTTATTTGTCAGATTTAATTAATAATTTAAACGTTTAACTTTATCCAATATTTGAGGCTATCACATTTATGTATCAATATACTTAGAATTTCTCTAAAAATTGTGACAACCCTTTTTAGTGATTCATAAGTTAAATATGCCGCATAATAATGTCAGCCAATGCCTAACCCATGAGTCCATGGATATAGTTCAGTTTTGTTAAACTTACTTTGCTGTTTTTTCTGAAAGACGGTTGTTGTTTGCTCCCATGGCTTTTGACACCTATAAATTTAAATGTTTTAAAATAACTAATTAAAATTTTTACATTTATGAATTCTCTCCTCTACCTGCACTGATCAGCTCTTCAATGCTTTTGTTGATGTCACAGCTGGTGTTGATCTGCACAGTGCCCCGCTTCTTCTCCTCAACACGTTTCTTTGCTGATGATGACATCGCTTTCCAAAAAAGTGATTTTCCCCAACAAATTGATGACAAATTTGAGATAAAAATTATCTGATGAAAGAAAATTTCCCTAAAAAATTAAATTAAAATAAAATTTAATTTCATTTTAGAGCAAAATTAATTTGGTTTTTGATTATGACAAAATTCAGTTTGATCTTTGATTAGTTAAATTTAAGAAGACAGAAATGCCAGAAAAATCCCTAGAGAAAAAAGTATGCTTTAGGGCAGTGCCAATGGGAAAGCGGAAGGACAGCACAGGAAAGCCCTCAGCGGCAATACCGGTGGCGCCACATTAAAAGAATTAGTGTGGGTGGGATTTGGGATTGGATTTCGAGGGTGATGAATGATGAGGTTGGGCAGGCATTGAATATGTGGGAATTTATGAGGGGGAATGGCGACTGGTACAAATTGGAGGCACAACAATCAAAAGGTGTACTGTAATGATGGGATGGGGTGGGGCAATTCAAGATATACCTAGCGGCACAATGTCGGCTACTGTATAAATTGGGCAAGAAATTCAACCGCTCGAATTCCGAATATATCTGCTGTGCATTTTAATGAAGTCAGTATTTGATCAAAATAGTAGTTGACTTATTTAATTTCCAAGAATAATGATTTTAAAAATTTTATTCTATTTCCTAACTATTTGACCCAAAATTTTCTAGATTTTCCCGGCAACGCCTAACAGCACCGCCGAATAAAATTTTGGATCTTTTTTTTTGTTGCAAAATTTGATCATAAAATGGCCAAATCTGGCAAAAAAAAATAAAAAGCTCTTCGGGTGCCCCTCCCGAAATTTTTCTGGATTCGAAATGCGACTTTAAGTGGAATTAGATCCAAGCGCGAGCAAGGACCCATTCTCGACACCGACGAGTGTCCACGATAATGCTGCCCTTTATGATCGAGAAATTGAGAAAAATTTAATTTATTCCTAATAAAATTTGAAAAATTTATAAATGAAACATTTGCAGAATAATAATTCTCTTTTCAATAAAAAATGTTAAACAATTTTTTTGATGCATAAGAAATGATAAGGAAATAGCAAAAACACTTAAGAATTTTGATGATGTTCAACTGAACATTAATTAATTTAAAAAATGAATATGTATATCGTAATAATTTAATAGATTATGAAATAAAATCTTTTAAATTTAGTGTAGTTAAAATTGTTTAAAAATTCATACCCAAAAATTTAACAAATTAGTTGAAAAGTTTTTAAATTTAATGGGGCCAAATGATATCAAACAAATTTAAAAAACAAAAATGAATTTTCAAACATTTAATGAATGTTTCATATTATTCGCCAATCAAACACAAAAATTTATGGAATGTTTTACCGTTTTGAATGTAGATGTGTGTTTGTGTGTTGTATGTGCAATTTTCATCAAAATATGTAATGGTTGGGGGCACCCACCGGTGGGCGGATGGGAGGAACAAGGATGGTGGGTGGATGATGATGGTCTGATAATAGGTGTGGCCAAAATATGTATGACGAATTTTTTTTTCCGTTTTTTGATTTATTCAGCATCACCTCCACCATCAGAAAAAATGGTGGGGAATGAATGTATCCATGGCAATGATCAAAAAGGTGGTGATGAAAAAGATGGCTAACAACAAATATGGCCCGGGCGTGCGGCCCCGGGACAATGACGAATATGAGCAGCACAACGGATTGGACGCGGATAAGGGGCCAAAATAAATATGGCATCAAATAAATCTGGCATCAACACAACAGCAGAATTTGACGCTGCTTGCGCCCCGGTGCCAAAGAAGGTGGGGGATTTAGTGGGAGGCGCGCCGTCATTGCCAGCGCACCGCCCCCGTGCGGATACGATAATATTAATGGTCTTTCAAATTTATTTTTGGGCCAAGCCAAATACGCCGCGCGAGAAGGTGGAGGATTTGGCCCCGGATTGATCCCAAACACACTCTCAGAGTAAAAATGATGATGATGTTAATTTATGTCCTCGAGAAGACCCGAAACTAGAATTCAATTTTTCATAGAAAAAAGTTTAAATTTCAAAAACCGTAACTTCAATAACAAAATATTATTTCTGAATTGATCCATATAATTTTGTCTTTAATCCATGGAATTAATCCAAATTCTCATTAAAAAATATTTTCCGCTACGAAAAAAAGATGTAATTTAAGTTCCCTAATCTATACTAAACCATCATCAATTAAATTTGGGTGCGCCTTAAATTTTGTGCTTGTTGAGTGAGCAGTTTAGTGGTTACTCTGTGCTCATACATAGAGAGAGACCAATCTTTGGCTGATCAGTGCTCTTTAGTGTCGTCATTCAAACAGTTAAAATTACCACCATTTTTAGCCGGTGTTTTCAAAATGGGAAGAAAAAGAGGAACTACCTGCATCTTTTTACAATTACATATATTAATTAGGGGGGAGGGAGCAATGATTATTAATTAATTAATTATTCGACTACTTTTACATGGGTGAGGGGTATCAGTGACAGGACTGATCAAATTTGCAGGAGATTAAAAATCATTTTCGTGATCATTTGACGAGAGAATCGGGAATTGATTAGAAGGAACAGAAAAGCTACAATCTTCTTTTTAAGGGCGCTCTCCAATTTTTCCAGAAACCCAATCCTTGAGTGTGCCCAATTTTTGTGGACAACTCGTTAATAATGGATTGATTGATCACGGTTGAGAAAGGCATCATCAATTCATTCATACATACATATAACTTTTGGGGGCGAATATAATCAGTAGAGTTGGGAAGGGGAAGTGAGAATTTTGGGTGGAGGGGGTGGGGGGGCGATGGGTGGACTTTGAACGTCCGTCCGTCGTCAATCGCTTGCGACCGCCGCGGGGGCCGATCAGTTTGTGTGTGTTTGTCGCTGCCAGCGCCGCCATCGCCGCCGCACGTTAATTGATTGGAGAATGGGGCGGGCGAGCGGGGGGCGGGGGCGGCAAAGAGAGCTTTTTGGTGTGGCGTTCTAAACCAAACACCCACCAACTGCTGCTGATGGGCGGCTGCTTGCTTGTGCTGCTCCTTCACACAGGTCTTTTTAGCGGTTTGTTTTGTTTGTGTCTGTGCGCGCGTATGTACCACACAAATTTCTGCAAAATTTGACGAAATTTAAAAATATAAGCGCCGGAAATTTAAAAAAAATTGAAGAATTTTAAAAATAGAAGCGCCGGAAATTTTAAAAAATTTTAAAAATACAAGCGCCGGAAATTTAAAAAAATTTGAAGAATTTTAAAAATATAAGCACCTGATTGAAATTATATTATTTTTGTCTTCAAGCATTCTTATAGGAAAAAATTTACGGAAAACTTATTTTTTTTTTTTTTGTTTACCAAATTAGAAAAAAAACTTTCGGTTGGTTCGCGTCGGTACAGTTACTTTTGACAAAAGAGGCAAATTTGTGACTGAAAACTGAAATGAGCCGGAATGAAATGAGGAAGATGACCAACCAACAACTACATAGGTAACAACAAAGCCAGCCCAGAAAGCCCATTTGTCCTCGTTTCCCTCCTCGTTAAAGCAGCCCCCCCCACGTTATTTACCCTTTTAACTCTGTCCGCCTAAGTACGCCCCCAACCCCATTCATTTTCATTGTTTGTTAGGTGGGGCTGCTACTTCTAATGCTCTTCTCTACTGCTGCTGGTGGTGGAGGTGGTTCTATCGGTGAAATGCTGTGATGAGTTGACCGCCCCCCCCCCATCGCGCCCCTTTCGGCCCCCGGGGAAGACGGACGTCCCGTAAAAGGAGGCAAATACGGCCTTCATCTTTTACCCACATCAACACTGACTGTTCAAGTGTTGTGGTGTTGTGGTGTTGTGGTTGGTGCACCGACAAAGTCAGCCAGCCCCAGCATTGTGTGCGACCTGGCACTGATTGGCAAGTGCATCAATCAGATCAATCGGAGTGGATTTGACTCGTCGGTACATTTTCAGTTTTCCCATCCCGTGTGTAAAATTTTTGGGTTTTTGTTGAATAATTTTAATCATTGTTCACGAACCATCTCGCATTTTAAACACCTCTGATCAATTCAAATTAACATAAATAGGAGGATTAGGGATATTGTAACAGTTTAATTTAACAAAGCAAAAATCACTGACATAAAACAGTCATGTCATATTTTCTAGAGTGCCACGGGACCGGGACCAAAACACGGACAACTGAGTACCGAGGTCCCGGTTTTGAACAGTTTTGACCGGGACCGGGAAATTCCCGGTTTCTTCCCGGTTTTCCCAGCCAAAAATTCCCGGTTTTTCAACCCGATTAGGTCCCGGTCCCGGTTTTGCCCAAAATTCCCGGTCCGTGGCACTCTAATATTTTCTATTCAAAACATATGTAGCATATTCGCATATTTGAGGTGGCAAAGAATTGACAACCGAATTTTTGATAATTTTGGCCCTTGACACTCTCGGCCATCTTTCCATCTTTGGTCATGGTTTTTTAAAAACTCCCGGCCCGACATATGCTCGGGGAAAAAATACTCATATGGATTAGGTCAAATAAAAAAATTCAGTTGAAGTACATGTTTTAATAATTCTATGATTACTAAATATTCAAGAAATGATCTAATTTAATATCTTCAAATGCTGATCAATTATTGATTGAAAAGACTGACTGATTGTGTAAAATGTGAAAAAAAGACAAAAAAAAAACAGAATTTTTAACAAGATTAATTTGTTTGAAATTTAACAATGATCGAAATTGGAAAATTAAAAAAGGGAATTTTTGATGGAAAAAAAATCGGAGACAACGACAATTCAGCCTAAGCATGGATAGATTTTAAATAAATTGGAACTACTGCTTGGAATCAATTAGTTGTCGCCCTATAATTGGCCATTTCGTAAAATTCAACACCACTAATGAATGAATGAATGAATGTTGGCTAAATGAGTGCGTGAGATTTGGGGACACACGGGAGGCGGGAGAAGACATGGACAACAAATATCGGTCGGCCCCTCTCTAATTTTTGCCACCACCACCCCACCCGGTGCGATCGGGAGCAGCGGCGGCAAGCAGTCATCACCAGTAGCTAGCAGCAGCAGCAGCAGCAGCAGTATCCGCTTTAATGTGTCATCTCCAACAACAACATCTTTTTCTTCGGCTGCTGCTGCTGATGACTGACTACTGCCTGCCCGGCGGGCGGACGGGGGAGCAGCGGTTCGATTTATGGCGTTGTGTCTGTGTGTGTGTCGTATGTATAGATAGATAGGGAGGGGTAGGGGGATGGGGAGCGGAGTTGGGGGTGGCGATTATTCATCAGCACCCTCCCGCCCCCCCCCCCCCGCCCGGTAGACGGCGATGTGAAGGTGTGTTCTTCCTGCTTCCCATCCCATTGCCCTGCGGCGCCTTCCTGTTCCTCCGTCGACGAAGATGAAGATGACGGCTGTTGCTGCTGGTAAACGGGGGATGGGGAAGGTGGAGACAAGACGGGAAGAGATGAAGAGAGGCTGGGGCAACGAAGTCAAACCCTTCTATACCTTTTCACTTCCTATAGATGGTTTAAAAAAAACGGACAATTGCTGGCATAATTTAGATCAGAAAATTAAACTTGTTTCTTTAAATAGTCTAAATCTCTGATTACTTGATCAAAATTCCAGCCTCTTTTGGCCTAGGAAAAGTGGCTGATTGGGTGTGGTAGTGATTGGTGGGTGCCTCGTCGCCATCGCGTACACATGTATGTAGGAGTATTTATCGCCAGCGGATCCCCCCCCCCCTACTGCCCGTGTATTGCTTTGCCCCCCCTCCCATCGCTCGAGACAAATGGAAGATCGAGACCGATCGATCAGCAGGGCACAGGGACAACGTGGCCCCCCAATTATATATAGCATAGTGTCAGCCCCTTAGGGGCGTAGGGGTGGCGGATGGACCCAGCAGCAGGGAGTAAGCAGAGCACAGTCACTTTATTGCTCCGCTGCTGATTAAGTGGTTGATTAGGGGTGGTGCACCCACCTCATTTCCGTCCCATTTCGGCGAGGGGAGGGGGTCAATTCTGTCTTGGATTCAAGATGTTTTATTTGTGCCAAAACTAAGAATGGTGTGCCATTTGAAGGCTTGAAATGAAAAGTTAAGAGATTAAAAAAATGTAAAAAAAAAGTTATTTCTTGAAAATTAAAAAAAAAGTGGTATTCTTTGCAATTTTTCGTAAGCTAATACATAGACCTTGTTAAGAGTGATACATAATTTAGTAGAATTCTATCAACTAAGAAAAAAGTTAGAGTGAAATATATTTGGCCAGACGGAATTGGCCAGATGGAAAGTTGCTTTTTGGATCCGGAAAATAGGAATTGGATGGAGCCTAAGTAAAGCAAAGATTTTTGGACCGGCTAACCCCAGTTCAATTCAAGCACATAAGCACATAGGTAAATTGTTGGTGCCAGTTTAATTTTTGGGCGCTGTCAGTTACTAATTTGCTGTCCCAAACCCCGATAATTTTAAAAACATTTTTTTAAATTTTAAAAACAATATCTCATATTATAATAAATTTTCATTTAGGATGAATCAAATTGATAGCAATAGCTTATACTCTAAGCAAAAACATGATTAAAATGATTTTTTATGAATGAAGAAGAACGGATGAGGATGAACCGGGGGATGGGAAAGCGGATGGATGTAAAAGGCAGACAGCTGAAGTAAAAAAAAAAGCTATACTCCCGCCGGTCTCTGTTAAAAATTTTATTCATAATTATTCCTAATAATTTTTTTAATTTGAACATATTAATCTTTGCCTATTTCGCGATTTTTTGTGCCTAAAAGTGGCAGCCTTAATGATTTGGCATCAATGGTTTTAATATTTTCTGAAAATTGATTATAAACAATGAGTACCAATAGTTTAAGGAAATGTCCCGGAAATAGATTATAGATAATTTTGCACTAATGATTTTAGAACTTTTTCGAAAATTGAATACCAGTAATTAAGAACCTCAAAGGGCGCCCGGAAAATGCGTCAGTGGAAAATGCGTCAGTAGAAAATGCGTCTGTGAATGTTTTATTGTCATAAAAACAAGTTCCTTGCGTTTTCGGGGGCACAGACCATGAATCCGGTATCCATTTCGGCCAAATCCGAACCCCAGACCCGAATTCGAACAAAAACTTGAAAGTCCAAATTTTCGAATTTAGCATTTTTGGTTCAAAACGGCATACATGATCTATTATTGAAAGACTGATGGCTTTTAGTTTGTTTCCGTGTATTTAAACTAATTTTGAAGAAAAACGCTAATTTCGAAATTTTGACTTTTCGATTTTTTGTTCGAGTTCGGGTCCGGCGTTCGGAATGCAGAACGATGTTCTTATAGAAGTTTATTTCTATATTACAATACAAATGCCATACAACTTTATAAGTATTTTTATCACTGACGCATTTTCTACTGACGCATTTTCCACTGACGCATTTTCCACTGACGCATTTTCCACTGACCGATTTTCCGGTCACGCCTCAAAGATTTAGGAAATTTTCAGGAAATTGAATATCAAGAATATCAATAAATAAGAACTCATTGCTTTTATGATTTGAATAAATTATTTTTATCTAAATGCCCAATTTTACCAGTTAAAAACTTGTCATATTAACATAAATGGAAGAAACGCGCGTTTTGATGATGACATATGAAAATGAGCTCAGAAATGTACATTTGAAACGGGCATCAGCAAATAAAATTTGTCACCAGCGCGGATTTGTGGGGGGCGGGAGGGCTCCAAATCTGCAAAAATCGGCCCAAATGCCCTCAAAAAGCTCAGCAGAAATGGGGCGCCGTGAGGGGGGGGCGGGGGAAGGGCAAACCACGGCACATTTGTACATCCGGCTTATCCAACTTAAATAATTTCGTCAAAATTTGTTTGTTTGCTGTGCCGAGAAGAGGTGACAAGAAAGGAAATGTGACTGATATGTACATACACATATGTATATTTGAGAGGATGAATGATGACGAAGATGATTAAAGGAGGAGGAACAACGACGACACACTCTGTGGCACCACAAGCAGACATTAAGATGAAAAAAAATAATAAAACAATTAAATCAGTAGAACAAATTAAATCGAAAAAATGGAAAATGAAATTTTAAATTACAATCCTTTTGAATTTGCGAATTTTATTTCTTTAAAAATCTTTTATGCTTAGATAGTATATAAAGGCATTCTACATAATAAGCCCAAATAAATCCTATTTTGATGACTAAATAGTAAAGCTAATTCTTCATTAGTCAGTGTGAATAAACAAAACAAAAAAACAAAGAAATTTAATTTATAAAAATTTTTTTTAATTAAAATAAAAATAATATAATGATGAAGGTAAAAATAAAGGCGCTGAATATTTTTATACAAAAACCCAACTAGGTAAATTTTATATAAATTTAATATAAATATAAACCTTTAAATTCATGATTTTATGAGTTAATTTAAATTTAATTATTTAATAAATTAAAAATTCTTTCAAAATTTTTTAAGCAATTTTTTGCATTAACAAAATATTTAAATTTCTACATCAACTTTATTTATTTTAATGATTTTCAACAGCTAATTCCTAAACAAAGAACGCCAACAAAGCCAATTGGCCTCTCCTTTATTAATGGCACCAAAATTCATTCAATTTTCCCATTACACAATGCCGTGGGTTTGTGCGTTTCCAAGGAGCCGCCCTCACATTCGATGGCATATTTTGGCCGCCTGTGTGTATTTAGGTGTGCCGCCGACACATTATGTCTCCAATTGCTTTAATAAATGAAAATGATAATTCACTTCAAATTTTGTGGAATCAGAGAGAAGATTTCTTACTTAATTTTATTACAACAAAAAATTTTTTATAATTAAAAAGATAGTTTTTAATATTCTTATCTAATTTTATGATCAAAGATTAAAATATTATTATTTTTTCAATATTTTAAAAATGATTTAGGTTATTTTATTCGATGAAAATAGGCTCAATTTTTGCCCGAATTTGGGGCAATGACAATTCTGGGGACAGCGCAGCTGGGGCTGACCCGGACGACCGTTGGTCCAACCAATACAGGTAAAAAAAATATTGTATGATAAATTAATGTTACAAAAACCGCCTTCATGTACAATAGTGATTATTAGCGTATTCCCTTATAATAATGATTACCATAATTCGCTTACAACAGTGTGATTACCATAACAGGGAACGTGAGAAGACCAGCATGTACAGATGGGTGGGTGTCCAACAGGGAGGCGAACTGTTGACAGTTTATGAACGGGACGGTGAAGAGGGCGTATTACGCTTTGCACAGGTAATTTTGTCATTAAATAGGACACAATTTCAGACACGAATTGACTGAATTCAAATTTAAAATTAGAAAAGCCGAAATTTCGATTGCCTAAAATTTATCGTATATTAAAAATTCAAATTATGGTCCAAAATATTTCAAGATTTAGAAAATTTAGTGAGATTTCTTGAAAAATTGGTACTGAATTAAAAAAAACACAAAAATAAATTTACATTTACAACACAAGGAGAAAATGGAATCCATGCTGTACAATGAGGGCGCACAATCGCAGTTGATCAAATTTTCTGATTATATTCGATGGCGGTAAGATTAACTTGAATTTTTCTCATTTTGGTCATGGTTTTCCCGCTAAAATACCTTCCATATAAAAAAATAAAATAAAATTTATTGAGGCAAATTGTAATGAAAAATTTTAAAATTCAAAAACTAAGTTATCGACCAAGACTCCACAAACATAGGTTTTTCAAAATCAATTAATGCCTTAAATTGGCTGATCATTGAAGTGAATAGTGCCAAAAGATTGAAAATGCATGGCCAAATTCATACAACTTTTTCTCGTCGATTTGAGTCTTGAAAATGGAAATTACCAATCTGTAGCAAAAGCGTGAACATTGCGCTTGGTATCACGGATGAGATGACGCAACTGAACGAGGCCGACTCGCGCTTCTCCGAGCACGAGGCCCAATGGCGGATGAACAAGCGTGGCATGGACGGCGAAACGCTCATCCACCTGTTGTTGAACAGGAAGGAGTTGGTGTGCCATGAAGTGGCACGTATTTTGATCAACCGTTACCCGGGCATGGCCAGGGACATCTATTTGGGCGAAGAGCTGTTTGGTGAAATTTTGAACCAGTTAAAGTCAATTTAAGAATTTCAATCTGTTTATTTGGTTCTAGAAATGCCCAAATGTGATTTTTGTCACGTTCAAATCAAGAATTCCCAAATTGCGTTATAAACTCTCAATTTAATTGCCGCCTGGTCCTGGCCAAGAATTATCATAAAATTTTATGGGAAAATCTGCAAAATTGATATTTTGGCATAATTACGGAAATTTTCTTGAGGATTTCATTTTTTCAAATTTATAATTTGATTTATTGTCATTTCAAACGCCATTTTTGTCGAACCTAAAAATTAAGGCCAAGGTTGTCTTCATTTGGCAATTGTCAACGATGATTATGACACGGTAATAACAATTTGAAATGATAATTTTTTTTCATCCTTCACAGGCCAAAATTCTGCTGGAATACGGTGCTTCTGTAAATGCGCGTGCCAACGGCGATTTCTTTATGCCGGAAGGCTATGAGCCCGGTCACAGCAATCGAAACATGGATTATGAGGGTAATAAAAATTTTTAAATTAATTAAAAGCCATTTATAAATTACTTTTTTTTTACTTAGGCTATGCCTATTATGGAGAATATCCGTTGGCGTTTGCAGCTTGTTTCGAAAACAAAGACATTTATGACCTGCTGATACAGTACGGTGCGGACCCGGACAAACAGGACACTTTCGGCAATACAATAGTGAGCGCTACAATATATTTCAAATGAAATCGTAACTTTTCAGCTCCACATGTGCGTGATTCACAACAGAAATGTAAGCCTTTTGTAATTTAAGTTGTATGTTCGAAATTGTTGTATGTAAATTAAAAATTACAAAAAAAATAAAAAATATTTAATTGCACAATTTTTGCTAAAAAAAAGGTTGTTTAAGTCATTGTACAGCTATTCGGCCAAGCATTGGCACAAACCGGCACACAGTCTCGAGAACTTTGCTGGCCAAACGCCGCTTACACTTGCTACCAAATTGGGCAGAAAACAAATTTTTGAAGAAATGCTTGAATTGATGAAAGTGAGTGGGGGGGGGGAGGAATAATTAGTAAGATTGATCATTTGATCAGAAAAGGGTTGATAACACGGTTCAATGAAAAATAGTCAAAAAGTTTCCGAAAATCGGAAATACGTTTAAGCCAAAAATAATCGGAACCCTAATGGTTATATGAAAGCATAGCAGTTAGAAATTGTATGGTTTTTCAAATTTAAAGGTGGAATTTTGGCGATTTTCGGACATGACATGCAGTGCCTATCCGTTGGATGCGTTGGACACAATTCGGCCTGATGGATCAACAAGTGGGATTATTTAAATCCGCATTTTTTGGGATTTCATAAATTTAAAAAAATCAGATTACGACTCCGCCCTGATGACAGTGCTCGCCGGCGACACAACGGAGCACTTGCAAATCGTAAATTCTGAAGTGATAACGCGCCTATTGGACGACAAATTGGACGCATTTGGCCGAGTAAGGATTTTAATTTTATATCCTTTTTATTGAAAAAGGAAAAATAATGCCCCTGAGATAGAGAAGAAGAAGCTTCCCCGAGAGGAAGATTAATGGATCAATTGAGGCAACAATTGATCCTATATGATCGAGCAAAGTGGG
Source organism: Heterodera glycines (assembly GCA_004148225.2). Classification (NCBI taxonomy): domain Eukaryota; kingdom Metazoa; phylum Nematoda; class Chromadorea; order Rhabditida; family Heteroderidae; genus Heterodera; species Heterodera glycines. The sequence continues at coordinate 22,605,799 of CP049707.1, forward strand.
GAGCTGGAGAGGGCAGGGTCGGTAGTTCAGCTGGTAGAACACTGGTCCGGAAAGCCAGAGACGCCGGTTCAAAGCCGGCCCGCCCCATAGTTTTTTCCCTCAAAGGCTTCCCCGCTCGTTCATATATTTCATGGCGACCCTTGGCGGCTTCCAGTTCACCCAGCAGCAGCAGAGAAGCGAAAATGAAGAGAGATGATAAAGCTGGCACTGGAAGTGATCGAATCTGCAACCTTCAGCCGAGCAGCAGCTGACGCAGAGAAGAAGAAGAATGGACGAGGACGTCCATAAGAGAGGCCCGGAATGAGATAGAGAAGAAGAAGCTTCCCCGAGAGGAAGATTAATGGATCAATTGAGGCAACAATTGATCCTATATGATCGAGCAAAGTGGGGAGCTGGAGAGGGCAGGGTCGGTAGTTCAGCTGGTAGAACACTGGTCCGGAAAGCCAGAGACGCCGGTTCAAAGCCGGCCCGCCCATAGTTTTTCCCTCAAAGGCTTCCCCGCTCGTTCATATATTTCACCCCTTTCGAGGGTGGTTGAAAAATAGAGTCCCCTCCGGGGATATTTAGGGGTCATAAAGGACATTTGCTGATGGGGGCAGTTCAATACCTAATCTAAATCACTTAATGGCCCTTTTTAGTTTGTAAAAGTATTAAAAAAAATTTAGAGGAAATTGATCGAGCGTGGTGCACTTTTGGCCGTCCATCTTGTTGCGCTTAGTGTGGCGGTGTACCAACGTCCAACCGACTTGACCCATTTTGAACTGTTACAATTGCAGCCAGCCGATTTGGTACGAGTCGGCGCTGAACTTGTGGCCATTCTATGCAGTTGCTGGTTCGTGTTCATACAACAAATTGACGAGTTGCGATGCCATCAGGGCATACGTGCTTACTTGTGGAATTTGGTCAGTGAAGTTACTAAGTAATTAATGAAGTCAATGAATTAATTAATTTTTTATGATTTCCGGAGGACTAATATTTAGAAAAAAAAATTCCTGAATTAATTTAGTTACAAAAATTTTCTTGAAAATATATATAATTCCTAATTTCAAATAATTTTAAGTCAACTGTGCCTGCAAAAATTGTTTACGTGGTAGCAAATTTGTGCCTTCTCATTTGTGTTCCATTGCGCTTCACCGGTCTCATTAGGGTAAATAAAGAAAATAACCCTCCTTTATAAGCAAACCAAATTCGGATGTTTTTCAATTTTAGGGGTACCCAACCCCTTGAAATCCCCGCTCCCTAAAAGATCGGAGACAAAAATTTTCAAGAAATTTTAAGATAGAAGATGCTCTGTTATCGTTCGTTTTGCCTGGCAGTTGG
>CP049707.1:22608118-22637079 GCA_004148225.2 Heterodera glycines
ATACCCTAGAGTAGAATATATTTCATACATAAATTATCGATTTTTTGCCAATCAAGTCAATCGATCTGATTGGCAAACCAGAAGATGTGGGTTTTGTCCAAAAGCCTATTGCTACATGCGGGTGCCGTGCCTCACACGCTGACTCCGCCCCCTTTATCATGATGCAATCAACTGACTCCGCCCCCTTAGCATAACGCAATCAACTGTCTCCACCTCATGACGTCATTAACTGACCCCCCCCCCTATCTCATGACGTCATCAACTGACTCCGCCCCCTTATTATGATGACGCAATCAACTGACTCCGCCCCCTTTAGCATGACGTAATCAACTGACTCCGCCCCCTTTATCATGATGCAATCAACTGACTCCGCCCCCTTTATCATGATGCAATCAACTGACTCCGCCCCCTTAGCATAACGCAGTCAACTGACCCCCCCCCCCCTTAGCATGACGCAATCAACTGCTCCCTCATGACGTCATTAACTGACCCCCCCCCCTATCTCATGACGTCATCAACTGACTCCGCCCCCTTATTATGACGCAATCAACTGACTCCGCCCCCTTTAGCATGACGTAATCAACTGACTCCGCCCCCTTTATGGTGACGCAATCAATTGACCCCGCCCTTTGCTATGTTTATTATTTTTTAATGATTTTTTGAGCACTCTATATCAAATCGCTCTGTAAGGTCCTGGCTATAAAAGTGCCTCCCCTTGTGCTTCTAAATCATTCAACTTTTGCAAATGCCCCCAAGCGAAAATCTTTTTAATATCTCGTTAAATGTTAATGATCTGGAAGCGCGGCCGCTGCCTGAGCCCCAACAACCCGAACAGCAACAACAACCGCAACAACAACAAGCAGAATTATTGATTCAGATTGGGGATGTTGAGGATGCATTGCTTCTCAACGTTCATGAGGGAGAAGAAAGAGGAGAGGAAGCAGAACAAGAAGAGGAAGAACATAATGTTGAGCAAATTGAAGAATTGATGCGTTTACATGCCGAGTATGTAGCGCAAATTTTCAATGAAATTGCTGATGATGAAATAAACAATGAATGATTTTTTTGAATAATCGATAATGATGAAAAAATTTCCAATGTGTGGCAGGATAAAAAACTATGGATTGATCTTTGAGTTTTCAGCAGGGTAATCAATTGTATTGATCACGGGCGTCGCTTTGGCAATATAAATTGCTGTTCCCTAGTCCCGTTTGTCCAGTTATTTCATTTTTGTTAAATATCCAATGCGTCAAAAATCTTCTCCCCGAAAAATTGTCAATCCCGACAACAACAACAACAACAACAACAATGTTGCTTCTAGTTATTCTGACCGCCTAAAAAAGTTTGCAAATGACGAAGTAAAGAAAGCGCTCATTGAGATCGAAGAAGAGAGAAACAAGAAGAAGCAAAAACAACGCCAAGAAAAGCAATAATGTGGCAAAAAATCCTTACTAATGATTATTGTTTTTCACATTGATCATTTTTCAATATCTTTCATATTTCTAAATCAATAAATAAATTGTCAGATTTAATGGCTGGACGTAATCCATTTTCTATTGAATCGGTACACGAAATGCGGAACAGACCAAGGAACACACGGGGCGAGGTGGCTCAAGTTCGTTTTGTCCCGCTTGAGCAAGTGCAGCGTCCAGACCGCGTTCTGGAACAACTGGTTGAACAACTGTTTGCCCGTGTGTTGCAAGGCCGACCACCTCCATCATTGATAGGATTACAATTGCACCCGCCCACGTTTGAGAGTCCGTTTACGATTGCACTTCGTCCTCCAGAACAAAACAACCCTGCTGCAATAGCTGACTTTATTCAACGCTTGAATGACCAATCTGCGGCAGGCATCGACTTAACCGCAGGAACAACACTTACCAAGGTTTTGGCTGTTTGGCCAATGGAAGGTGATCGAACGGAAAATGGTCGTGAAGGTGGAGAAAAATATGATTTTTTTGTCATTGTCACCATTTATCAATAGGTGGTTGTTTGTGGGACGAAGAGCACGCTGTTATCCATACAGTGAGTTCACTGGTCAGAATTCGAAATCCAAACGACCGACTGTGTTTGGCAAGAGCTGTTTTGATTGGTCTAAAGGATTATCGTTCTCGCATGTTTCATGACCTACAAGAAGGTCAATGTGTGTTCAATGATTACGTGGCACGTCAACGTTTCCACGGGCCAGAAGCAAGTCATTTGTTGCGAAGAGCCGGAATCGACGTGAATAAATACATGTACACTTTGGAAGACGTTGGACGGCTACAACAATGGGTTGATGAACATTACGGAGAAGGGCAGATTCGTCTAACAGTTTTTGAGAAGGAACAACAGTACCGGATTGTTTTCAAAGGTAGTGATTTGTAATGGAAAAAAAACTTTTCTAAAAAAAGGAGACTCTGGTAGGGCTGCAAGATTTAACTTGTGTTTATTGCTGGAGAACGCGCACTTTCATTATGTTGGACGTATTGAGCAACTGTTTCGTTGTGCAGGCTATTGTGTTGATTGTGAACGGAGAGTGACTCGAAAGTACCATCCGCAAGAATGTAAAGTTGTTTGTCGACTCTGCCTACGTTTCGGCGTTGATTATCCTTGTCAACAACAACAATTTCCTGATGGATCAAACAGCAAACGTCAGTGTTTGCAATGTCAATTCGTTTTTCCTAATTTGGATTGTTATAACTACCATTTGTTAAATCGCGCACCTGCAACCTTGGATGGACGAAGTGGACGACGATTCAGCCCAATCTGTGAATGGAGACGTATTTGTCGGATATGTGGTGGTATCATTTATGCCACTTTCGAGCACATATGTCTGCGAGGAATTCGACAACAGCAACAACAACAACAACAATGCCTACAGTGCTGGGGAGAACATGGTCAAGCGGAGCCCTGCTTTATTCAACCGTTGGACGAGTTTCGAGCACCAAGAAGGTCCAACCAGCAGCTACAACAACAACAACGAACAACGCCAAGAACGAACGATTGAAAATGATGTTGATGCTGATGAAGATGAAGACGACAGTGAATGTGATGATAGTGAAGAAAACAACCGGGGCCCTATTAATGGTCGGCGTTCTCGTAAACTCAAACCGATAAGATATTGTTTCTTTGATGCCGAAACCTCTCAAGACCAACCATTGCAACTTCGAACCCAAGTTGCTCAAAAGCATGTTCCACTTCTTATCATTGCGGAAGTGATTTGCGAGCGTTGCATTGCGGCCGGAATTACGGTTCACGCTGGCGTTGGACAGAAAGCGAATGGTTGTGTCTGTGGCACGCCAACGGGGCCTAGAGGACGACAGTGGTGCAGCCCCCCGTTTCGCAACGCGCCCGGCGACAACACCGAAATGCCTATCCATATTACATACAACCAGCGGCGCCTTTTCTTCCACTGTTTTGATGACGCAACCAAAAATCCCGTGGATCAGTTACTTGACTTCCTAATCTCAACGGGGCCCCGAAAATCGCACACGATTTGTCTGTCGCACAATGGCGGGAAATACGATATGCACCTTGTATTGGAGGCACTCCATCAACGGAATTTACCACCCAAACGGATCTGCACAACGGGCCTGAAGATTTACTCAATGACGCTCAAAGGCAATCTTCAACGGCAAGTAACCTTCAAAGACACGCTCAATTTTTTCTTCTGTGAACTCGATGCTCTTCCGAGGACCTTCAGTTTGCCAAACAACATTGCAACGTCGAAGCCATTCTTTCCATATTTGTACATTCGTCATCAAAATTTGAATGTTCGCCTGCAAGGGCTACCCGGTATTGAATTTTATCAGCCCGATCACATGAAGACGGCTAAACGTGAACAATTCTTGCGATGGTATGCAGTTGAACGCACCGCCGCCAAATTTCAGCTCAGAGAACAACTGATAACCTATTGTGCAAACGATGTGGCAATTCTACGCGAGAGCGTGCTGAAGTTTCGCGAATTAATCATGGAAAATACGAGAGGATTGGACCCATTTGTAATTGCGTCAACGGGTGCTGGTTTGGCGTTGGCCACGTTTCGACGTTGTTTTCTTGCTCGCAACAAGCTTGTCAACACACCTGAGGGCGGATATTTACGCGGAAGACGAGCATCAGCAGAATCTGCACGATACATTCGCATGTATGAGTTGATGAATCCTGGTGTGCATGTCCAGTCTGCACAGTGGAGCGTGGGAGAAGCGCACGTTGATGACACTGGTTACCGATTGGATGGCCTCCATGTTCGTTCGCCTCCACAGCGAAATGTGGCGATAGAGTACATGGGTTGTTATTACCATGGTAATTGCGTAGTGAGGGGCCGAGTTAAGCTTTAAAATTTCTCAGGTTGCCCCAAATGCTATCCAAACGAACGTCAGCGCCATTTGGCTGGTGGAAGGACTGCTGAAGAGCTGTATGAGCAGACACAGCGGCGTTTATGGGAGTTGGAGCACACGCATGGGCTTGAACTCCATGTTATATGGGGTTGTGAGTTGAAGAAAAATTTGCGCACAAATCCGATGCTTCGGCAACTATACAATGATGCGTTTGTCCCTCGCCCGCTGGATCCACGTGAAGATGCCCTACGTGGAGGTCGCACAGAGCCATTTACACTGCAGCACGTTTGCACCCAAAACGAGGAAATCATTCTCATCGACATTGTAAGTGGATGGTACATTATGCTTTTTTAAGATGTATTACGTTTTGAGGTGAGCCTTTACCCCTATGTGATGAAAGCATTTGAGTTTCCGGTTGGAAATCCACATGTAATAACGCGAGAGGTTCTCTTATGTCCTCCAACGGCCCGTTACCCTGGCAAAATTCAAATTGCAACACTTTTCGCGGACTTTTGTTTGTTTGTGTTTTACCACCAAATCCGGATGTTCGCCCTCTACGAATTCCTCTGCTTCCGTACCGGACCAATGATGGACGACTGACTTTTCCTCTCTGTGCACGATGCGCTGATTTTCGCCAACAGCGCCCATGCACACACACGGACCGTTTACGCTCATGGAACTCAGCGTATGCTGTTTTTTTCTTTAAAGTCTATGTCAAAAAATTCAGGTATACTCATGTCGAATTGAACAAAGCACTCGAACTTGGATACACAGTCACGGATCTATTTGAAGTAATCTAATCAAATGAAGATATATTTCATCAAAAAAAAATAGGTTTGGCATTATGATGCTTGGGATGGTGAAATGTTTCGTGGATACATGAACACATTTGTCGGTATGAAAGTTCAAGCGAGTGGGTGGCCTGCGGGCTGTGAAAATGAGCAACAACGGGCTGAGTACATTGTTGATTTCGAACGTGTCGAAGGTTTTCGGCTTGCGCGTGAAAAGATAGGAAATAATCCCGGTCTGAGGATGGTCGCTGTGAGTTGAATTGCTCAAATTTATTTTTGAATCAATCAATAAATTAAGAAACTACTAGCCAATTCTCTTTGGGGCAAATTTGCACAAAGGGTTGGACGAACCGAAGTTCGTTATACCAGAACACCTGCTGAATTCCATTCTTTGCTCGAGGATCCCACAGTTGAGGTTATCGATTTTCATCATGTTTCGCCTTACATGGACCGGGTTGTGGTGAAAACAAAAACTGAATTTGCTTTGGCACCACAAACGAACTGTTTACCAATCGCCATTTTTGTTACTTCATACGCTAGACTTCATCTTTATCGCTATATTGAGCAAGTGGGCCAACTCGGCCATAAAATACTCTATTGCGGTCAGTTAAATAAACGTTTTTTTTTAAAATTATTTATTAAAGACACTGACTCAATTTATTATGTTGCAAAAAATGGGAGACGATTGGTTCCCGAAGGAGAAGGGCTCGGACAAATGAAACGTGAGCACACTGACCGACGAATTTTTGAATTCATCAGTGGTGGCCCAAAAAACTATGGCTTTCGGCACTGTGATCGTCTTACGCGGGCAGATGAAAAGGCGGAGCTAAAAGTTCGAAGCTTTCGACTCTCTTATGCCACCAATCAGCTACTAAATTTCGAATCGATGAAACAACTTGTTCTGGAACATTACAACTTTGATGGAGAAATGTTCTTTTTAAAAAATTTTTACGTAAAAAATACATTTAAAAATTTCAGTGATCCCGCTCTCTATATGAACGACGAATGTTATGTCTGCCCCGGATCATCCCGTTCTATCCGTGTTACTTTTCCACAAATTGGGCGCTCCCCTTGCTCAGATTTATATACCTATCAAGCGCATAAGGATTATCGCCCCCATTACGTGAAAGGCCGCGTAAGGCCAGGAATGGAGACACTGCCTTTTGGCTATCGCAACGGGTTTACACGTGCCAACACACAACAACAACAACAACAACCGCAAATCAACGAAATGCATGGAAGAAATGTCAATGATGGTGATGATGCTGCATTCCGTGATTTGCCGGGCTGTTCACATTGGCAACCCACTCATTATCGCAATCGATATAATTATCAATAGTTTTAATAAAGTTCTTCATTTGGAGTCAAAAAACTAGATAAGTGAAGAATGAAAATCGACAAAACTGAAAGACAAAGTTTAAACATAGCAGGTACAAAAACATTCTCTTCCAACTTGTTTCCTCAACAAATATGGGTAACTGACAGGGCTCATTGTGTGCACATTGTTGTTGAGTGTGACTTGCTCATTTCCTTTCTGACGATTGTTTAGCTCCATATATTGCGGGGGGCGGGGGTGAAATTTATCGTTGGCAATAGGTCTTCGTCCTCGCCCTTGTTCTTCTTTGCCTCTCTGACGGTTTCTGTTTCGACCTCCTCCTCCTCCTCCTCTTCTTCTTCCTTGTCTATGAATAATGGCCGAACCCAAAGCTAATCTTTCTCCCCCTCGTTGGTTATCACTAATTCGTGTTTCAACGACACTTCTTGGACCTCCGCTTGCTTCAGCTTTTGCACGGGCGTCTTCACCTCCACGTGCCATTACGACGACTTGCTGGTGCGCGCCATCATGATAATCATTATCATCATCACTCGTCTTTTGGGTTTGCCCTTTGTTGGCTGCAGCAACTGCAACACCGCCTTCACGTTCACTCAACGCTTCCGCTCTTACAATATGGCTGTCCTCCTCCTCCTCCATACCACTGCCTTCCTCTCGATTGACACCGGTTTCAGCTCTAGCCCTGGAGCCTTCCCCGGTTTGCGGCGACTGCTGCCCATGTACCCTTTTCGTGTCGGTCAGGCCATTTGAAATCTCTGGCATTGTCGTCAATCGATTTCAGTGTATCCCCCCATGGTTCAGGACTTCTCTTTGACGCTATTGAGTAGACAACAGAATAAAATTGGAATAGAAAAAACGAAAAAAGCATTTTTTTATTCAATGTTATCAGTGATGAATGAAGACAATAGTGAAAAGGCCTTATTTATATGCTCAACAGAGGCGAGTCCAGTGATAATTGCTTTGCCAGAATGATAAACAATACAAGTTGCATGAACATCATTATCAGTCAGTGAGAGTTTGCATCGAAGTGCTGGGAATATTGTTGGGTCATAACGGACAGAAAAAAATTCTTTACGAGTGTACAGGACAGGCAACAGGTGAACAATGGGTATTCGGTGTGGGAATGTGTGAGAACATACAATGTTGACCACTCGCAAATTTATCAAAGAAAATTTTTCTGCTTTGTTGGTAGCATGATTATAAGCATGTTGTATACGTCGAAGGACACGGTGGGCAACTATCTTTGCAAAACTTGGTTTCCTTACACCAGTCAAAACAACTCGTCCTGATTGAAAAATAAGGCACGCAACTGTTCTCCCAGCGTAGCGAAGCCGCATAATTATTGAGTGAAAACGGCGTGTGTTCAATTCAACATTTGCTCCATTACGAGCAATTTTTAAAAATTCGTCTTTGCTCAGGCGTCGCCTTATTATTTTGAAAGTAACGGTGCAGTTTTGAATGTTTAGCATAATTTTATGGCTAAAAATTTGTTACAACAGTAATAATCAATGAAAAAAAAAGAATTATCCGTCATTGACATGTAATTAAAATCAATTCATCAATCAATCTTTCTGTTATCCTTCTCTTAACACTCTCTCTCTCTCTCAATTCTGCTTCACAACATTCAAACACTCGAGCGGGAACAGGTCGTAATGTTCACCTCCACCCAAACGCACTACACATGGAAGGTTTGGGTGCCGTAGGCGGAGTCCGTGTTTAACGTAATAATAGATTCGCACCTTTAATTTTTCTATTTATACAGCCACCAAATGCATGAGCAAACAAACCGTAATTCCCAAATAACCACGCATTGCAAAAGCATCAGTTGCTGAAAGAGTCGACAAATCACTACATTGTACGACAAAGTTGCGGATGGCCGGTCTGAGATAGTTTGTACGCAGGCGTACATTGAAACGCATATATTGTAGTATCTGGCGGCGTGTCTTCAAATTTTGCAATAACACTTGAAGTTCCTTGGCTGAGCACTTGTAGCGCTCACACAAATGCTCAATCAATGGCATTTCAATTTCTTGCGCTTCATGCTGTTGTTGCTGCTGGCGGTATGGCCCGCTGCGCCCACAGTGACATTTATTGGATGTCGAATTGGAGTTGTTTGTCTTAAAAAAATCAATATAGTAACAGAAAAGCATTCACCACTTCCGGCGCCGCTGCCTCCTCATCGCTTTTCATTGTGTTTCCATTGCGTCTTTTGTTCTGCTCCTCTTCATCCTCCTCGTCAATGACTCTTAGCCAGTTGATGCCATCAGCAATGGCAGCGTCGTTCGACTCGTTGTTTTCCTCTCCTCCTCCTCCAGACTGTTCATATTCAGGGTAGGCATTGTGAATCCAATCAGTTGCCATAATGCGCTCCATTGAGCAGTACAATAAGCAATATATAATGAATTGTCCTAAACCTAAATTGTTTTTTTATTGATTTGCTATAAATGGAGCAAAATTTTCAATCATTCAATGTGACGGACACAAAATTTCGGCATCCATTTACATTGACGATTTCCGGCAGCACAGGAAGTGGAAAATCAGAATGGGTTATACGTTTTTTGAGAAATGTGGATGCCCGGGTATCTAATGGGCCAATCAATATGATATTTTATTGTTATGGTGAGTTTAACCACAACATTGCTTCTCTCCAAAAAATGGGTTCGATTGGAGGGGTGCCAGTGAACACCCATGCAGGGGCTCCCGGTGAAGAAATAGTAAAGCAAAAGGCTCGGGATGTTGGAGGAAAATTGTTAATGGTATTGGATGATCTAATGATTGGAATTGGCCAAAATTTTTTGGACACAATTTTCACACGAGGCTCACACAATTGGGGGGTCAGCGTTGTTTTGGTGACTCAGCACATGTTCACGAAGGAGTTGCGTATCGCCAGGAATAATTCGCACTACCTAGTGTTAATGCGTAATCCAGCAGGAGCTTTACAGGTACGTACCTTAGCCACCCAATTATTCCCTGGACGTGCTGAGCATTTTATGGAGGCATACAGGGACGCGACTGGGAAACAGTTTGGCTATCTTGTTGTTGATATGCATCCAGAAAGTGAGGATTTGTTACGACTGAAAACCAATATATACGGAGAAAATATGGGCGGAGCATCCACAATTTATGTGGCAAAATGAGAAAGGGCAGCAGCAGCAGCTCAAATAACAGTGGCGTTCCTATACAAATAGGCCCGCTAATACACAAAAATATTGATTTTCTAAGCAAATTTAACGCAAAAACACGTGCTTTTCAGACACAACGACGAATGTTACAGGGGGCGACAAACGAACAATTATTATGTTTTGTTGAGATATGTCTGAACATATTGAAAGGAAAACTTCCAATAAGGCGAAAGTCGCATTTGCGTAAATTGGGCGCAATAAAGCATTGGTTAAGAGGTCTGTCACGCACTAGATGCGCGAAAAGCGCAAGAAGAATATTGTTAAATGCTCCGTCACAAGTCGGGTCTGGAGCTCCTGCTATTGCGGGACTATTAGCAAGTATTTTGGTGCCAATGTTGATAGAAAACATAATAAATAAATAAACGATTAATTGAAATAAGAATGAGTAATTAATAATAATAATAATAATGCGGCACACAATGCGTATGTTCCTCGTCCCTGAGGATTTGTTTAATTCAGTGATAAATTCTTCAAAGGCACCGGCAGATGGAACAGCACTTGGTCTTGTCCGCCAGCGTCTGCACCAAATTGAGCGAAACAGAAATATGGATGAGAATGAACGCTTAGCGAACTATCACCAAGAGTTTAAAAGACTGAACAAAATTGTACGAGAACAAGAGGAACGTCCAATGGATGTCCGATTACAAAACATAAATGAAATTATGAGCGCCATTCCTCCCCCTCCTTCACCTAATCTATCTGGGCCTCTACAGACTTTTCATCCTCCTCAAAACACGGGAACCAAAACAAAATCGGTAGCATCTACTAAGCCGTTTAGGATCGTAAATAAAAGGAAAAGCATAAAAGAGAAGTTGTTGAGAAACAAAAGCAAAAAAGCAAAAAAAAGTTATTTTAATACTAAAAATGGTGATGAGAATGAAGATGATGATGATGGTGAAGATGATGAATGGGGACGTAATTCAGCAGAAAAAGAGGATCAAACGATGCGACAACAACAACAAACATCATCATCAGCCTTTCCTTATAAATTAAGGTCGGGTTCCGCCGCTGAGGGTGAAGAACCACAAAAAGGCACTAAAAAAAGCAAAAACGCACCGAACCAAAAACTCGTCGCAATATTAGAGCATATTAAAAAGAATGCGGAAGCCCTAGGTGTTACTGCGGATGGGAAGATTTTGAGAAGGGTTTCAACCAGTGAGGTAGGGTCACAAACACCGTCAACATACAAAACAAGTAATATTGAACAAATTGTGTCCTATCTATTGAACCAGAACATCAGCACGGGTATCGCTCGCTTTAAAAATTTTCCAGTTGGATTAAAAGATTTTTTGGATAGAGCATACCAGGATGATTATCTTAAAACAAATTTGGTTTCCGACAGACCTTATCAGTTTGGGAGTGGAGTTGGGAGTTTAATTGGTTTCAAAGAGAATAAAAAGTGTGAAAAGGGGATAAAGAGTTTTGTCAATTTTAAGCCATCATTATGGTATTAGAAAAAAAGAAGCGAACCATTTTGGACCACCTTTACAAAGATATAAATTCGCCGGTCAGCTATACAAGCATGGTTCCATTGTTGAATGAGGCGCGGAAAACAAACAGTTCGATCAAGCGCAGGGATGTGGAAGAATATTTGGCTGAACAGCCCAGCTACACTCTGCATCGTCAAGCTATTAGACGATTCAAACGTTTGCCTACGCTTGCTTCGGGTTTGCATACCGATTGGCAAGCCGATCTTGCAGTTTTTGACCGTTTAGCCCAAACAAAATAAGGGGTTCCGTTATTTGTTGGTTTGTGTTGATACTCTGAGTAGACAGTTGTTTGTTGAGCCAGTAAAAAGTAAAAAAAGTGAGGACATGGTTCATGCATTTGATAGGCTGTTTGCCCATTCCAAATATATTCCATGGAAGTTGGTAACGGACCAAGGCCTCGAGTTCACCGCCAAACGCATGCAAACATATTTCGATTCAAAGAATGTCAAGCATTTTTGCATGTACACGTCCCCACAATTTCATGCTGGTATAGCAGAAAGAGCAAATCGAACAATTAAGGAACGATTATTTCGTTATTTTACGGCGCGTCAAACCCAACGATGGTTGGATGTCATCCAGGATATTGTGAATGGAATTAACCATTCATACAATTCATCAATTCAAATGCGCCCAGTTGACGTTACATTTCGGAATGCGGACACGCTAAGAGAGAAATTAGCCAATGAGGCAGCTATGAGTAGACCAAAACGTCTGCCTCGTTTCCATGTAGGGGATCTGGTTCGCATTGAAAAACATAAACATGTGTTCCAGAAGGGTTATGTTGGCCGTTTTACGAGCGAAATATTCAAGGTTGACAGTGCGGATGAAGGCCGTTCACCTGTCACATACCGAATCAGAGATGCGGATAATGAACTGATCAAAGGTCGTTTTTATGCTTCGGATCTATGTCGCGTCCGCAAAAACACCCACCAGGATGGTGAAAAATTATATGACATTGAGAAAGTGTTGAGGAAAAAGAAAAAGGATGGTGTAGAGTATGCATATGTGAAGTGGAAAGGTTATAACAAACAGCATAACAGCTGGATTCCAATCAGTTCAATCACCCATAAAAATATATAAATATATAGGGAAAAATGATAAATCAAAAAAAAATGTCCACCATTTCGTCAAATTCTTTTTATGTTGTTGTTCCCTCGAACACGAACGTTGAAGGGAACCGGACGAACTCTTTCCGTGTGCGACTACCACGAAAAATACAATTTAATTCGGAATGGGATGTGGGCCTAGCTACCATAATATACCCTCACTCATGGCCATCATTGGGCACCACTGAAGACCAGTTTATAGAGCTTGAATGGAAAACCGGAAATGTGGTGACCATCCCAGTCCCATCATCAAACATTATACGCCCCTATGAGTTGAGCAAAAGTTTGTACAGCCTTTTGGATATTAGTAGTGAGCATTTGTCTAACCAGGTTCACGATGCTCAGCAAAGCTACAAAAGAGCAATGAACGCGGCGCGAAAACATGCACAGAGAGAGTATTTGAACATGAAAAGTGATCTTGATAGAGCTAGGCCGAAAAGGAGCAAAATTAGCGCTGGTGATGACGCTATCCCATTGTTGACTTCACTTCTGGTCGCTGTCGATACAATTGCAGATGCACTCATATACAATGAAGACGGGACGGCAAACTCTATGCTAACTGCTGACGCATTGCTTGATCGAGAGAAGCGTGCAGCAACCAGCAATGTCCCACTGCGAAGAGACAGTGATAGCGATGAGGAATATCAAAAAAAATTGGATAACTATTTTATGAAAATACGAGACACTGATGATCTTCAGCTTTATCGAGAGTTAGTTGCCAAGCATTTGGAGCTGGAGTTGAACAAATTGACTAAAGATCAGCTCTCGCTCAACAACTCAATCAAGGACCTTGGAATGGATGCTTGGATTCAGGCCTACAGGAAAGTGAGCAGCGTATTACAATTCATTTTTGACGTTCAACAAAATAGGTTCACATTGTCAATCAATACCAAATTTATTAAACGAGTTAAGCTTTCGGAACAATTGGCCTACATTCTTGGTTTTGCTCCCCAAACCGAGTTCAAGCGAAGTAAAAATCCAGCAAAATTTATGCCAGATATGAGTGGGGGAGTTTCCACACTTCATGTTTACGTCCCCGACCTAATTGTGCCAATGATGATTGGAAACGTTATAGCACCTATAATGCGCATTACAACAATACGTGGTAATCCGGATGAAATGGTTGAGGAACAATTTTATTCAATACAATATCACCGTGTGTTGCAAAAAGAAATTTCTGAAATTTTGGTAGAAATTAGGACTTCAAGCGGTGCGCTTATGCCTTTTCAGTATGGAACGTGTACATTAACACTTCATTTTCGAAAGTCATCATATTTTTGATTGCGAAAAAATATGAACACTGTGGAGCTTAATAAAATTCTGACAAGAAACCCGGCCACTAGGTATGCCTATCGTGGCTGCTTTCCAGCGGATAAAATTATGTTCAGTCCACGCTCAAGTTTATTGCCACAGTGTTTTGTGGCTAACATTGATACCAGTGATATGATTGGAACTCATTGGGTAGCATTCTATTGTGACCGGATTGGTCGTATCGAGTATTACGATTCTAGTGGTGTTTGGCCACCGATCAGTGAGCATATAAGTAATTTTTTATCAAAATTCCCATCAGTTCGCTACAACCGGGTCCCCCTGCAATCACCATACGCTCGCTCTTGTGGTAAACATGTTATTTTTTTCCTACACCATCGGTGTCTTCAGTGCTCATTTGATGAAATTGTTCAACAATTATGGCTCGCCAAGCAATCACCTGACACTATTGTTAACACCTTTGCACGAGAAAAGATCTTTAGAATATAAATAGCATGAAAAAAATATATCCAAATACAGCTTTTTTGGCCCCAACTAATAAAAGCAAAAAAATGCATATCGATTTTGACCCATTAAAGGTTGAATGGTCTACTTTCCCATTTCAAAATTCATCGTCATCAGAATTGGTATTCTTCAATCAATATGGTGGAGCAGGGGTTGGTACTTATAATATTTTTCACGGCCAACCATACCAGCGCGGTAATGGAATAGGGGCAGTGTTCCGCAGCCTAATGCGTTATCTGGTCCCAATTGGAAAGGAAATTGGTGCAACAATTGGGCGTCAAGGGCTCGAGTCGGGCAACCGTGTCCTATCCAATGTTCTGGAGGGCAAAGACCTTAAAGAGTCGTTGATAAGTGAGGGCAAGGTAGGACTCAAAAATTTGCTTGAGAAGGCGGCCAACAATGTGCAGACCCAAAAGGGAAAGGGGTTTGATTTCAAGCGATACGTCAAACCTGAAGAGGAAGATGCTTTCAAAAAAAGGATTGGTATCATGAAAAAGGGCAATAAATCTCGTAAAAAAGATATAAATAAGCTACAATCGAGCATTGGGCCTCCTCAATTGCTACCAGCACCATCTAGCGTAAAAAAAGGAAAAGCGCAAAAAAGACGCATTCGCAAAGACATTTTTGGCACATACTAAACTAATTGTCGCCGTGACTAACCCATAGATGAGTTGCCCGCAAAAAATAAATGAACAGAGCCCATTGGCAGTAAACAGTGCCCTCAATATTTTTTCCACCCCTCCCACAAATGTGTCGGTAGTTCGTTCATTTTTCCGTGAAGTTCTACCGCTTGTTACAATCACACAGGAGTCACCCTATTTGTTCAGGCTGTACAGTGACAACCTTTGGTGTGACCTTTCCCGTATCTACCTGCATCTTGAACTTTCAATCGAAAAAAACAAAGACGATAATTGGGTGGAAATCAGCAGCGTAGATGAACCACTGGTTGGAGCAATCCAGGGTGTTGGCCAAACATTTACTCAACAACTTAAAGTTTCGGTAGGCAGCACTGAAATATATGATAGCGGAAATTTGTATCCCTACAAGACATATCTGACAAATGTGTTGTCTTTTTCGAAAAATGTGAAAAGTCATTTTTTAACATCCACCGGCTTTTACCATAGCGAAAAGCATGACAGTGAGAAGGACAAAGGCTTCAAAGAACGTTGTAGTCAATTTGAAGGCGGAAAAAAGGCACAGTTTCTCTCTCGGTTGGATTTTGATTTGGGCAACCAAGAATTGTATCTGTTGAACAACCTTGATCTGTTGTTTTCAATTTATAAGGCAAAAGATAGTTTCCTCATTCATACCCTGAAGGATAAAGACACCCAGGAATACCGACTGCGCGTTCATGATGTCAAAATTTATGCCAAGATGGTTGAAGTCCAACCATCACTAAACATGAACATACACAAAATGCTCGAAAAGCAACCAGCTACCTACGCGGTGAGAAAAACGGAAGTCAAATCTACGTATATTAGGGGGGGCGCTATGAGGTCGAATACAATGTGTTCAGTTCAACGATACCTCGACGTGTAACAATTGGGCTGGTGGAATACGGGGCGTTCAACGGGAATCCAAAATTGGACCCTTTTAACTTCAAGCACTTTGACATAAGAGACATTGCGGTGCACGCTGGCGGTTTCATATACCCAATGGTACCGTACAAATTGGCTTTCAAAAAGGAAGCATTTATGCGAGCGTATGTTGATTTGTATGAGGCGCTCGGCATGGCAAACTCAGACAGATCTTGTGATATTACGCGCCAGCAATTCAAAAATGGATGGACATTGTTCGTCATCCCCCTCACATCAACACTGGATGACAGTGTGGGCTATGAACTGTTGCGAAGCGGCACCACAACCATACGTGCTAGCTTCAACACAGCAATACCAGGTGGTGGGGTTGAAATGATTGTGCTCGGCGAATTTGATCAAATGATAATGATTGACTACAACCGTCATATTGTTTCAGACTCTAAACTGGGTTAGTTTTTGCCTATACAAATATATAAATATATTGGTGTGTGTAAATGGAAGTCGTTAAATGACAATGAACATTACAACCAACACGACAAAAAAACCCCTTGTCCAAATTTTGAATGGATATGATGTTGATGGACCATCATCATCACTTGAAATGACAAATTTTGAAAAAATTATCTTATTTTTTGGTCTCTACCTTATAATATTTCCGATGTTTCTTCTCTGCTGGTTTTCGTTAATTAATTTTTTAAAGCGCTTTGGCCATATTAGTCAAAGTGAAGCAAACGGTATGGTCAATGGACTGCAAAACATACCTTTACCAAGAATACGATAGTTTACAAGGGAAAAATAATTCTGAATGTTCATTTCATCATTATCATCATCATCATCATCATCATCATCATCATCATTTATTAGTCAGAAAGTGTCTGCTCAAACCTGAAGGAAAACAATCATTAGCCTGTAGAAGTGGGGTGGTATTTACCCCACAAACGCATAAGGTCCCATGCTTTCCAACAAATTTTCATGAACTGATTTGAGCAGTGCCTCTCTATCATTGTTCTCAGTTGGGCATAGTGCCAAGAACGTGACTTTTCGCTGATTTCGGCATATCATCAATACACATTGCAGACGCTGGGTAAAAGCTTTTAGAAAAAAACAAAATTGCTGTTACATCTTCCACACATTGTAGTTTATGGTGGTACATCTCTATTAATTAAATTTATCTCAAAAAATGCTACAAAAAATAAATTGTTCACATTGAACATTTTTTTTTCATAATCCAGAAAAGCAAATCAATATTTTTTAAAATTATTCGGATCGTGCAATCTTCTCCTTCGAGCCTCCCGCACCATCTTGATCCTCGCCCGTTTTTTTCGTCGTCGTCTTGTAAAAGCGGTTGACCACCCAGTCAAAGCCAGTAAAACTTTGACTGTCTTCCTAAGAGAAAAAAGAATAGAGGCAAAAAAAAGTTTTAAAAAGACTACTACCTTTATCGTCACTTTTGCAGTAATCATTGACCCTAACTTTGCTTCCAAATGTGCGTATAGCACCTTGTCTTCCATTTCTACCACCTGGGTCGCCTTCAAACCCAGGAAAGTCTCCGCCACCTGGTCCACGATTTATCAAATGTGAAAAAAAACGAGGAACCCAAACCGCGGAAAACATGGTTGCACGCTGCGTGCAGTCGCTCTCATCAATATCTTGCAGAACAACTCGTAGGTAAATGTTCTTGATTGGCCTATCAACTTTTTGCCCGCCACAAGATTCACAAATGTGGTTTTCGGGTAGCTTTCGACGACAGGGAAAGCCCCGCATTCGCAGAGGACATGACTAATGGGCCAAAAATAAATGAAACGAAAAAAGGGGAAAAGATGTGCCTACATCGTACACTTGGTACTGTAAATCAGCAACTATTGCCCCAATGTAAAAAGTGCCAGCGCCTGCGAAGCGAATCACTTCTCGCAAATTTTTGGCACTTTCCAGCTCCTCTTCCTCGGGCGCGGGGCGTTTGGCAGGGATTTGAAAGCGGGAGAGAGACATTTATTTTAATAATAATAATAAAATATTTATTTGAAGTGACAAAATTTGCTGAATGCCTGTTCTTTTATACACTCCCCCCCCCCGATCGTAGAATTAGTCTTTGATTTTTGCGAATAAAAAACCAAAACCTAAAGGCTAAAACTTTATGCAGCACTTTGTATCCATCTATCCCCCCCCCGCAAAAGTGAGAATAAAGAACAAAAACTAGACTATAAAAGCTTTACGCGGCGGAGGATTTTGTGTTCACTCTACGCCTGCGGAGCCTGCGTAGGGGTCTGTACGC
Organism: Heterodera glycines; assembly: GCA_004148225.2. Taxonomy (NCBI): domain Eukaryota; kingdom Metazoa; phylum Nematoda; class Chromadorea; order Rhabditida; family Heteroderidae; genus Heterodera; species Heterodera glycines. Next base: position 22,625,923 of record CP049707.1, read on the forward strand.
GGCGGAGGACTTTGTCTTCACTCTACGACAGCGGAGAAACTTGTTCACTCTACGCGGCGGAGAACTTCACTCTACGAGGCGGATGCCTTCATTCTACGCGGCGGAGGACTTCACTCTACGCGGCGGATGACTTCACTATACGCGGCGGAGGATTTCACTCTACGCGGCGGACTTCACTCTACGCGGCGGAGGACTTCACTCTACGCGGCGGAGGACTTCACTCTACGAGGCGGATGACTTCATTCTACGCGACGGAGGACTTCACTCTACGCGGCGGAGGACTTCACTCTACGACAGCGGATTTAGTTGTTCACTCTACGCTTGCGGATTCTCTGCGCGGCGGAGGATTTCACTCTACGCGGCGGAGGACTTCACTCTACGCTTGCGGAGGACTTCACTCTACGCTTGCGGAGGACTTCACTCTACGCGGCGGAGACTTCACTCTACGCGGCGGAGGACTTCACTCTACGCGGCGGAGGACTTCACTCTACGCGGCGGAGGACTTCACTCTACGCGGCGGAGGACTTGACTCTACGCGGCGGAGGACTTGACTCTACGCGGCGGAGGACTTCACTCTACGCAGCGGAGGACTTCACTCTACGCGGCGGAGGTACTTGCTCTCTCTCGACGCGGCGGAGGACTTTTCACTCTACGCCTGCGGAGGTGTATCAGCGTGCCCGGGGATTGAACTTCCACTGACAAAGTCATTATCCAATACACTACACGGGCCGCTGACAAATTGCAATATAAATAATATTTCAACATAATTTATTATAAAAAATATTTTTCCCGTTTTTTTTAATGAATTAGGCACAATTTCACAATATGAATAAACGATTAATTAGCGTTTAAGTTTGAATAAGTAACAAATTTAAATTTTAAACACATATTTGAAAATAATAAATTATTTTATAGTGAAATGGATTTCAAATTATTACATAAGAAATACGCTAACAAGATTTTTAACTTTTACAAATGATCCCCCCCCCCCGCCCGCGAAATCTACAGCACTTGCCAACAACATCTTTTCTTACCCCCTCTTTTGATGCCACATTCACTCCACTTGGGGCATTATTTCCATTTTGACTGCGCTAGAGGTGGTTGCGTAGAGAAGAAGGATGTCCGCATGACAATTTGGACATCTCCCAACTCTACGGAACCACCCCCTAGCGCAGTCAAAATGGAAATAGTGCCCACACGGAGTGACTGTGGCTTCCAAAGAGGTGGCCACAAGATGTTCTTGGCAAATAGTGCAAATTTCTTCAGCTATCGCCTCATCAACTTCAACAACGGGAAATATTTGGGCTAATTCGGTGCGCGTTAGCCCTGGCGGCGGCGGTGATGAAGGAGATCGGGCTCGGTTTTGATGCCGACCACTCATCTCAAAAAAATCTCTAATTCCGCGACTATTTTTCAGTATTTTTTTATTACAGTTTTTCGTAAAAAAATAAATAAATAAAATATTTTTTAATAAAAATTCTTCTTCAATTCACCGAATTTTGGCCCCCTCCTCTTCCTCCTCCTCCTCCGGAACGTCCACCATTCCTAGTACCATTGCCACGCAGAATGTTTGGAAATGGGGTGGGTCGTCGCGTCAGCTAATTGTTTTTTATTTTTTAATTATTTGTTTAAAATCTGTTTTGTACAACTTGCTGGCTGGTCCCCTGAGCCATTGATGGGTCCCCACCACCGCCACCACCACCGCCTCCACCACCGCCACCACCACCAGGAACACCTCCACAACCAATACCAGCACCACCGCCGCTTCGACGTGAAGAAGACGGTGCTGCAGCAGCGACTTCTTCCTATATTTTTTTTTTAATTTTTTTTTTAATATTTTTTTTCCTAACAATTTCGCCCATAAGACTCAGCATTTCATCCATTTGTTGCTGCTGAGGTTGTGCAGGTGGGTGTTGGGGCGGTGGAACTTGCGGTTCATGCAGAGGAACCAAGATTGGTTCATGTTGCATAGTCTGCATTGGCACTTGCACGAGTATCGGCATTTGCTGCTGTTGCATTGGCATCGGCATCTGCTGCGGGTTCTGTTGCTGTTGAAATTGCTGCGGCGGTGGTGGCACTTGCTGCTGTTGTGACACTGGCATCGGCATTGGCACCGGCTGCTGCTGCTGTTGTGGTTGTATTTGCTGCGGTTGCTGCATTTGCTGTTGGTATGGTATCGGAATTTGGTACTGCTGCTGTTGTTGCATTTGCTGCTGTTGGTATGGCACCGGCACCTGCTGCTGCTGTTGATGTCCCACCACTTGCATTGGCATTCGGACTTGCGGCTGCCCCGGCACGGGCAGAAGCTGCTGCACCGGCATTGGCATCTGCTGCGGGTTCTGATGTTGAAATTGCTGCGGCGGTGGTGGAACTTGCGGCTGTTGTGACACTGGCATCGGCAACTGCCGCTGCTGCTGCCCTGGCATCTGCCTCATCGGCTGCTGCTGCCGCCGTGGCATTTGCAAACCCAATCCATTCCTGCGCCGGCGTGTGCGCCGTCGAGAATTCCTTTTTTTAATTTTAATCTTACATTTTAACGTCAGAATTATTTTATAAAAAAGTCTTTAAAAAAATATATGAAGAGACCAATAAAATCAATTCGCTATTTTACCCGGGCTGATCATGACCAAAATGGGTGCCATGCGGAAGAGGAGGAGGATGATGATGCATTGTCTGGACATAACGCTGCTGTGCTAATGGCAAATGCACTTAAATTTATTTTATTTTCTTTTTTTTTATGAGAAAAATCCCCCAGTAACTGTTTTTTAATTGTTTTCAACCAGTGCTGGAATCCCCCCCCCACCCCTCCCCCGGCGATTCGCGCCAGAGAATAATTGGTCTCCTGCGCTCAGTTTTACCATTCTCAGGGGAAGTCAGTAGCCCGACTATGCACAAAATTACCCGGAAAATACGCTTCGTTATAACCATAATGCATAGGCACATGCAGGTTTGGCTGTTGATAGGGGTGGCGCTAAAAAAATCAAGACATATTAGCTGACAGATAAGCAAATAAAATAATTTTTATTCCACAGAAAAAAATCGATTAAGAAATTAATTACCATAATTCATATTTTAAAAATTTTAATACTGAGATTGACCAATTTAAAGAAATTTTTAAAAGAATTTATCCCCCGGCCCCAACCATTAAGGCTCTTATTTTAAAAATTTAATTATTTTTTACCTGTTGTGCCATCCTTCTGCTCACGCATCTTGGCAAATCACTATGCCAATACCAAGGCATTCTTTAAAACATGGAGAAAAAATTTTAAAAACGATAAACAATTGGATGAGCGGGGGGGGGGATAATTTAAAATTTTAAATAAATTTAAAAAAATAATTGACATTAATTCTATTAATTTTTTTTTAATTTATTCATCAACATTAAAATTTAAACATTTAAATAAGAACTCCAACAAAGGAATTTTTTTAAACATTTATTTAATTAAAACAATTTTATTTTAATTAAAACATTTATTTTCATTAATTAATACATTTAAAATATTAAAGCATTAATTAATTAATTAAGCAAAAAACATTTTGTGATTGGCGCCATGAGCATTGAAATTTAAAAACATCAAAATGACAAATTCCCAACAAAGGAATTTTTTTAATTATAAAATAATAATAAAAATAATTATTAACAGCATTTATTTAATTTAAAATATTAAATCATTAATTAATTAACGAAGCAGAAAATGTTTTGTGTATTGCCTAATAATAATGATAAAAATGCCTACCAAAAAATTCACTCATCGTATAAACAATATTTTTGTGACATTTTCGTTTTTTGTTTTTTTTTTTGTTTTTTTGTAATGTGTTCATTTCGCGAATCCCCTCCCCCTCTTCATCCCGAAAAATGTTTATGTACTCCCTCCCCCTCTCGATCATCTTATAATTTCTCATATTAAATCAATCATTAACATGCACACATCAATGGCTACATAGCCAAGGTTAGAGTAGCTGATTTGCATGTTCACCAGGGGCTTGAGGCCTTTCGACACGGCTGTATTTTTGAAGAATTTTTAAAATTCGAAGATTTTTAAATTTAAAGATGTTTAAATTTCAAATATTTTAAAATATAAAAAATAAACGCTTAATTCATGAAAAAAATTCTCGCGCAAAGTTCAATAAAGAATGGAATAACGAAAAAAATCCAACCGGAATGGGGGGGGGGGCAATAGGTTTGGGACCAAGCCAGTACCTTTTGGCTTGGACTCAATCAATCAAATGATTGATTGGGAAAAATCGATAATTTAAGTATGAATATATTCTACTGCTGTGGTGGCACATTTTCAAGATTCTCGACCGAAGTGCCGACTTCTCTTTCGGTGGTTGACATGATTTGGGTCGGAAAGGTTCGAGAAGAGGGACAAAGCGACAAAAGAAAATCTTGCAGAAACAAAAATGAATTACAAAAAAATACGAAATTTGGAATGGAAATCAAAAATTTTAGACTTACAAAAGCAAAAAAAAGAAATTATTTATATAAAAAACAGTTTTGCCGGAGAATGATGTGGGCTAGGCTCGTCCGGCGACCATTCGACGCGCTTTTTATTTGCTCCACATGCGCAGTTCTTTCTCCGCCCCTTCCATCTCCAAACGCCACATCCTCTCTCCTATTGGCTCAAGCAGTATGGCCGGCGTCCACTTTTTTGTCCTGTTGGTCGCGCATCCATACCGAATCTCCTGGCTCATATTTCGGCAACTGCCTTTGCTGATTTTGAGCCCCTTTATCTCTTCACGGGGTCGCCCGTAGGAGTGAGTGCCTTTGTCTCTTTCCACTTGGGAAATTCTTATTTTATCCAAACTCGTGCGCATTTCTCTTTTCAAAAACATTTGTGCCGGACTATTTCCTTTCAAAATTGGGCATGGTGAGGATCGGTATTCCTGTAAAAGGATGAATTGTGCAATACGGAGATTTCTCCCCTCATCCAACAATTTTTTAATTCCTTCTTTAAAGGTTCGCCACGAACCGCTCCGCCTCTCCGTTGCTGGCGGGATGATATGTTGGCGAGGTTAAATGGGTAACCCCTTCCTCACACAAAAAAATTTTCGAATTCTACCGAAATAAACTGTGGGCCGTTATCGGTAATTAAGGTTTTTGGGGACCCAAATAAGGCAAAAATGTCCCGGAAAAATGCGATCAAAGTTGCGCTACCGGTTTGAATTTGTCTGAAAGACAAATGGATAGCGTGAATACGAGTCAACCATTATTAAAAAATTCGTTCCCCAAACCGGGCCTGCCAAATCGGCATGGAGCCTCTCGAAGGGGTATTTTGCTGCGGGCCAACGGTGTTCCGGATCCAATCGGGGCGGGCTTGGGCCATTTCTTTGACACACCTCACATTCTTTCACAAAATTTTCGATGTCCTCCGACATTCCTGGCCACCATACATACCTTCTGGCCTTTGACTTTCCCCGTACGATTCCAAAATGAGCCTTGTGAATTTGTTCCAAAATGGCAACTTTTAATTTCTTTGGTACCACAAATTGGCCCTGGGGATGTTTCGAATTATTCCGCCTTCGACATACAATTTATCTCGGTTTTTAAAATATATTTCCAGTTCCTTCTCTATTGGCTCTGCCCAGTTTTCATTTATTTTGGCAATTACTTTTGACATAATTTGATCATCTTTTTGTTTCTTTTACAAATGTTTGTCTATTCAAACTACTTTCTATTGCCAACACATAAGGGACATCCTCTTTTAATTTTGTTTCCACATTTTCCCATGGGATAGAGACTCGTGATAAAGCATCCGCCACTTTATTTGCTTTACCCTCAATGTATATTACTTTCGGCTCAAATTCCTGCAGAGCCATGAGCCACCGGTTTAATTTTGGATTTGTACTGGCTTTTTGGAAGAGGAATGTTAATGGTCGATGATCAGTGAGTACGATTAATTCTGCCCCATACAGAATTGCTCGAAAATTCTGTATCGCATGAACAATTGCCGCTAATTCCCCATGAGTGGGTGGTAATTTACTCTCTGTTGGAGTGAGTGTACGGGACCAAAAGCTAACAGCATGCATCTCATTATTATCCTTAGTCTGCATTAAAGCCCGCCATAAGCGATTGCTGATGCGTCGGTGAATAAGTAAAAGGCCAAGTCGTAGTTTGGCGGGCGTAGGCAAGGTGCTTTCAACAAATGCTGTTTTAATTCATCCATCGCGGCTTTTTCTGCTCCTCCCCATACGAATTCCGTGCCATTTCCTCTTGTCAATTTATTGAGGGGGTGAGCGATTGAGGCAAAACCCGGAATAAAATTTTCGAAAAAACGATGCCATTCCAAAAATCGTTTAACCTCTTTCACATTTGTAGGTTCCGGAACTTATCAATAACTTCTTTATTGCCCAACGACGGTTGATAGCCTGCTTCCGACAAAATATGCCCCAGGTGGCATTTATTTTGAAGAAAATTGCATTTATCTCCCTTTAATTTTTAGACCGTACTTTTGTAGGCGATTAAAAACTAAATCCAAACTTTCCAAATGCTCTTCTAATGTGTTCGAATGTATCAATATGTCATCAATGTAAACATTTACATTTTTTATGTCATCCAAAACTTTGTCCATCGTTCTTTGAAAAATGCTTGGTGCGTTGCACAGGCCAAAAGGCAATTTTAGGCATTTGATAAACACCCCATGGGGTAATTATTCCGCATTTATATGAACTCTCGGGATCCAATGGGATCTGCCAAAAGCCCGAGGCGAGATCAAGACTCGAATAAAACTTTTTTTCCTGCGACCCGAAAAATGACCTTTTCCATTCTCGGTAAAGGGTAAGGGTCGGGAATAGTGACTTTATTCAATGGCCTAAAATCCACACATGGTCTTAACTGCCCATTTGCCTTTTTTACAAGCACCATATTATGCACCCAAGGCGTATGGCTTTCCTTTATTACGCCAGCTCTCAACATTTTATCGATTTGCTTTTTTCAATTCGCTTTCGTATTTTTCCGGCACGGGGTACGGTTTAACCCTTTCTGGCAATTCTGTTGTAGTTAAAATCTTTGGTGCCATAATTTTACAAGTTCCTAAGTCATATTCGTGCTTAGAGAAGGCATTTTTTATTTTGTTCTAAGCAACTTTTCAATTGCCTGTCTTCCGTTTCGTTCCGTTCTGCTTCTCGGTTCCCCGATTTTCCGACATGCTGCTCCAAATTTTCAATTTTTCTCTGTGAGGTGCCACACTCCATTATTTCGTTGCTGCCTTTTTGATCAGGTAACCATTTTGTAAATCGAGGTAGAAGGGTGTCTTTTTAAATGTGTTGCGCCAATTAGCATGTCATATGCACCTCTTTTACCAATTTCCTTATCAATCACCGCCACTTCTGTTATGATTTTCACTCCGGCCAGTTCCAATTCAATTTTTCCACTGCCAATAACTGGTACAAATTCACCACTAATTCCGATAACACCAGCCACCTCAGGACTAAGCAATTTTATTCCAAGTTTTTCTGCAGTGCGTAGGCTGCAGATTGACACATGTGCGCCAGTGTCCAATTGAAACCGAGTTATTTTCCCGTTAACGAATCCTTCAATTTTAAAAGTTTCATCGCACCTTGTGTTCCATTCAATGATTGCCAACACGCTCACTTTTAAGCCCTTTTTTACTGGTATGGTCGGTTTTTGTTCCGGAGATGGCCATCTTTCCGTTAGCGGAACTGAGTGCGTACGAGTTAGCCTTTTCCGATTTTTTGAGTCTTTCTTTTGTATGGTTTTCTTTTCCACGGGATAGGCTCCCTCCTCAATTTCATCTCGGGGTTTTTTACCTCTTCTCTTCTCCCTAAAGAAAATATGCCATGCAAATCGAAAGAATCTGAAGAAAATTCCTCCAAGATTGAGGTACTGTAAGGCCTGAGCGATTGTCGACAAAATGAAAACAGTCCGCTGCTCACTATTCCACCCGAAATACGGTTTTTGTGTTCCGAGGGACTATTCCACGAATCAACTCGCGATAAGCGGGAAATCTCCTGAATTATTTTGGCTCCTTCCACTGTTTCTTTGAAATTTTCACGCGAGTAAAGTTCCGTAAAATTGGCCAAAACTTTATTTTTGAAAAAAGGGAGGTTTATTTCTGGGATGTCTATTTTTCCATATCGGCTGATTTCCCTTATTCCTTCTGTTGAAATTTGGCTGACATTTCCTGTTTTTTGATCATATCGTATTATCATGCCAAAAATCTCCATAAAAATGAATCTTCCATTACCGCAATCCACCTCTTTAGATTTTGTATGGATAATTAACGTGTTTGGGTCGATAAAACCGTGCTTTTGCTGACGGTATAAATAAAATGTTACCGGAAGAAACTCAAAACAGTGACCATTTTGCCAGTCAAAATGTACTTCGCCCTCATAAATAGGAAAACACGTTTTTACCTCCATTAGTTTTTCCGTGATCAATCGAGTCGATAAAAAAGGATTTCCCAGGAAAAACCTCGCTAATAACGATGGGTTTGCTATAGACAAGGTTAAAGCTTGGTCTGCCATTATTTGCATGCTCGTGCAAATTTTACGAATTGTCTCCGTAAATAGCCGCTGAGTCGTTATGGCCATTTTTGTGCTTAAGGCTGTAAGCTGTGCAGCAAGCTGAGAACTATAAACAGGACCAATTTCGGTTGTTTCTCTCGTTTTCCTGGTGCCGCTTCCTTTGGCTTTCTCGACCATTTCTTGGAAGTCCGAAACAGGTACGGCAAACGCTTGGTCCGACACAATTAGTTGGCCCGACTCGGCATAGCACCCGGGCTGACTATGAGACGAGGTGTTTTCAAAACTCAATGCAAAATCACCACTTTCCGTCGTCCATATTAGACTTGCATATTCACCAGACCATTTTGACAACCAAACAAAAGAGCAAAGTTGGGTCTTGTCGGGGGTCCAAATCAGACTAATTTTTACGCATTGACATTCGCCTGATTTATAAAAGCAATTAGAGCACTCTCCGATTGGTGTATTCAATCCCTCCATTCCATGACGTGTAAAAACAATTGTCTTATACACCTAACAATTATCGATTTCTTCCGTTCTCCAAAACAAATTTGATGGCCATTTTCCCCACCCAATTTCTAGGGAATTATTTGTTGCCATTAGCGTTTCGTCATTAACGTATAATTCGCCTGCTGGAGAGTCCTTATCAACTGCCATTTTCCTGCAAATTGCCGTAGGCACTACCGAATGAAAGGCACTTATTTCTTCATATGTTCCACCAAAAAATCCTCTCCTCCTTGAAATGCGCGTTAAAATGCAGCTGCAGGCTGTAGCTTCGGTTTTGTATTGTACAGTGTTTGGTCGATATATATTTAATGCAAAAGGAACGGGGACCTGCGTTGGAACCCAATTAGGGCAGATAGGGTCGACAGGCAATGACCAAATACTGGTGGGAGCATCCGGGAGGCATATCATGGGCTTTGCCTTCACTTCGGATGCTCCGTTGCTTCCAAATAGAGCAAGGAAGGCAATTATGGCCAAAAATAGTGGACTGGCTACTCGGACAGCTGCAACTTTTCCCCTCTTGAAATGCACCCGCTTCCCTGGGGAATGGGAGAGATTGGATTCATCTCCATCACTTGATGGACTTCGATGTGGTTTTCTTTGGTAATTTCTGCCTGTCCACGGCTTTCTCTGATCCGGGGTTGGTGAGCGATCGTATCTCCAATTAGGCCTTTCCGGTGAGCGACCGTATCTCCAATTAGGCCTTTCCGGTGAGCGATCGTTTCTCCAATTAGGCCTTTCCCAATTTTCGTCGCGATGGTTTTGCCTACCCCATCTGTTGCTTTCGCTTGGTTCATTTCTATAATCTCTTCTCCATGTTCCCTCAGCCGCCCTGTCCCCCCTATAATAACTTTGTCGGTTTCCACTTTGTCTTCCTTCTTTCCTTACTCGGCAATCCCTCACAATGTGCCCTGGGCGATTGCAGTAATAACAGACACGCCTCTCGTCGGCTCTTTTTCCTATGTTCCTTTGCGTCTGAATAGTTAATGCCTCAACCCTTGAAGAGAGTTCTGCAACAGAGACTTGGCTCTGTTTTCTCGATGTCAACAGCAATTCAAAATGCTGTGCCATTTCGTAGGCGTTTGAGTAATTTGAGGGTCGGCCTGCCTTTACCTCAAATTGTAGGTCAGGGGTCAAACGCTCCATAAATTCCTCCAAAAGTCTCTTTTTAATCGTTCCCTCGTTTTCTCCCGCCATTGCGGTTCGAAGTGCTTCGCTTAACCGATTAGCGAATTCATAGACTTTTTCCCCTGGCGCCTGCTTACAAATTGACAGTGTTTGGCGAGCGATCGATTTCGTATTTTCATTCTCGAATTTATTTTTTTAAAAAATTAAATGCATCCTGGAGCGTGGTTGGGGCTGGGCTCATACCCTCCATTTCCCCCCTTGCCTGTCCTGAAAGACTTATCCGTAAACGGCTAAGTTTTTGCTCTTCCGTGAGCTGGGGATAAAGCGAAAGAAGGTCCATGAATCTTTCGGACCATCGAGAAAAAGACGAACTTGGGTTTCCGTCATATACACCCGGGGGAATTACATTCATTAAGAAAGGGTCAGCCATCATTACTTCCAAGTCCTCCGTTTCGCCCATTAGTGTTTTTTCCTTTTCCTGCCCCTCATTATTTTCGTCCTTATTTTCATCATTTCCAATTTCATGACTCTCCCTTCCATTGTCTGCATCTCTTTTTCTCTCCATTTTCTGACGAATTATTGCCCTGCGCAAATTGTTTTTGTAGGTCATGGTGCCCGTTGTCCTGCCAATATTCATCAAGTGACGAATCGCCCATTTTTTTCGAGCTCAAGGAATTCCACTCTGGTTTCCACAACGTCAATCGAAAATTTCATTTCCTTCTCCACCGACTCAATTTTCTCATTTATCAAGTCAACTAAACATTTCGATTCTTTACCTGAGTATCAATTTTCTCAAAACATTCCTTTAAGTTTTCAGACACATTAGCTTTAAGAACTTCAAATTTTTATGTGTCTCCTCCAGTTTCTCTTCCAATTTGAAAATTTTCTCCTTAGTCTCGAATTCATCCATCTCTTCATTCTCGTCCAAATTTTGTAGCGATGACTCGAGACGGCTCAATTGGTCCTTTGTGGCTCGTTCACTTCCATTCAGAGAACTTTCAAGCTTTCGAAATTGGCTGCAAACTGCAGCTTCAAAAGAAC
>CP049708.1:0-22539 GCA_004148225.2 Heterodera glycines
CGGCATCTGAATTCAAATTGTCAAATTAGTTTTTGTTTGTGGGACTCTTTTCTGCTGGTCTACCTTCATTTGAAGGCAAATGCGCTCAGCCGGATCCGCCACGTGCAAATGCTGGCCATTGCTCCATTTGTCTTCGCTAACCACATGTTCACAAAACGCCGGAACACCAACCTTAAAATTGGAAATTTTGTGTTAAAATTTTATTTGATTGAATTTAATTTGATTGAAACGACAAAATCCGCACTTTTGTTGCGAGCAATTTGCCACATGGGTTGACCATTGAATAAATTTGGCGAATGATGAGCAGAAGGATTGCGCAATTGGCAATTTTTAGAAGAAAAATATTTTTAAGCATTATTGGTATGCAGCAATGGAAAAAATAATACCACGGGAAGGAATGAAAATTGTCATCAATTTCTTTCCTTTTTATATCAATTTTATGGTAAGGTAGCGTCATGAAATGCAAAAAGACAAATGCATATCAAAGACAGGCAAATTGATATAAAAGGAAAGAAATTGATGACAATTTTCATTCCTTCCCGTGGTATTATTTTTTCCATTGCTGCATACCAATAATGCTTAAAAATATTTTTCTTCTAAAAATTGCCAATTGCGCAATCCTTCTGCTCATCATTCGCCAAATTTATTCAATGGTCAACCCATGTGGCAAATTGCTCGCAACAAAAGTGCGGATTTTGTCGTTTCAATCAAATTAAATTCAATCAAATAAAATTTTAACACAAAATTTCCAATTTTAAGGTTGGTGTTCCGGCGTTTTGTGAACATGTGGTTAGCGAAGACAAATGGAGCAATGGCCAGCATTTGCACGTGGCGGATCCGGCTGAGCGCATTTGCCTTCAAATGAAGGTAGACCAGCAGAAAAGAGTCCCACAAACAAAAACTAATTTGACAATTTGAATTCAGATGCCGTTTTTCGATACACCGCTGAACACAAATGGAAATCTTCTTCAAATGGTCGGCCACTCTCTCTTCGCACAATTCGTTTTGGTGATGATTTTGTTGTCAAATGAAGCCGTTGGATTGTGGTTCACAAGGCGGGCGTCTGTGCCGAATTCTGTGAGTTTTGGACGTGTAGCACAAAATTGCAACTTGCTAATGTCTTATGAATCCAAATTTTTTGTGTTTTCAGTTGAATCTCAGAGAATAAAAACTTTTGTTTTGTCTGTTGCAATTTTGTTAACGCTTTGCTGGGCTTATGTTTAGCATTAATTATTGTCAACTTTTTTTCAGGTCAAAGCCATTTTCCGTCGTCGTACTGCATCTGCCATCATTTTCATTTCGGCGCTCGTCTCGTATTCGGTGTGGAGCTGTACGGCTGTGCTTCATGGGCTCTGTATCAACCTGCATTTTGAACCATCGAATGCGCCGTTGTTCACTTTGGTGAGTTTTTACAACTTTCATCATTCAGCATTTCTGATCATTTCTTTGCCAAATTTAGCTGCTCAACATCGTCCTGTTTTGTTCTTCAATCATTGAGCTCAACATTTTGAACAGTCGTTTTCGCAGAGGGCGTCTGTGCAACTTCGAAGCGTCGCCATACACTTTGAACAATCTGTGGCTGTGGATTGAACGTGAGCGCGCTCATCTCCGTTTTGTGATCCGCGCATTCTTCGGCCTGAACGATGATCAGCAGCAACGCCAGAACGATCATCAGATGTTTGGCCAGAACGATGATCAGTGATCAGATGATATTTTATTATGGGTGAATTGTGTTTGCTGGATAATCATTCCCCCTGTAAATATGCCGTACCCTTCCCCTTCTCCCATCGTTTTCCATAGGAAAATTAGTCCCATTGTCATACATACATAATCATGTTGTTTGTTTTCGTTGTATGTTCAATGAAATTTTACTGTCGAATTTTTGATATTTTTCTATTATCTGACCGTAGATTTTCAAAAAAACTAAAACCAAATTTTGTTTGAGATAAACTTGTTTTTAGGGTCGTAAAACTGATTCTGACATTATCCATTTCGACAAACTCCGAATTCTGTCTGAGCAATTTTGATCCATTGGTTATTTCAAAAATTGATAGCAAAATAATGACGAAATGTTTCATTCGTTTTGAAAATGCAGATTCATTTCAGTTTTCCCAAATTTTCAAAATAATTTCAACTCGGATTCCCGTTTCTACCAGCAGTGTAAATTTTTACGGTTTACTAACGGTACCGCCCGGTACTAGAAAAACCGATACCGATGATTCTAATTTTGAAAAAACGGGTACAAAAAACCCGATAATTACCGAATGGTACCGTTCTAGCCCATATTTCATGGCTCAACCTCTGAAAATGCAGAAAAACAAAATAAATTTTCTAATAACTTTAATTCCTTTCAATTAGGTAGCTCCTTCCATCCCACCCCATCTCCCCACTTTTCTTTTTCTGTTTGTCTGATCCGTTGCCAAATGACGCGCCTAACTGTGTCTGGGTCAGGCACAAATAAATATCAAATACATACCTATGTTAAGCCAACTTTCTTCATTGGCATAATGCCGTCACGGGAAAAAAACACGGCGCTGAATGGGCGACAGAGAGAAATTTTACACACACACACACACTTTCTCACACAATTTTGTTTTTTGTCTATCCGCTTAAAAAAAAAACTGTGAACTGGGAAGAGAGTGAAATGAGTGGGACGGATTACTCATTATGAAAATTTAGCAGCGGATTTATGGCGATTCGTCCGCCGTCCCACCGGACATTTGACACCAATCATTGGCATAATTTGGGCTCATTCATTCCGCGCCTCATTTAAATATAGTAAAGCCGTGATGTCCCATACCCAGTGCTTATGAGGGAAATAGTCCAGAGGAGCCCTCTTACGCGTCCGTAATTAGGCCCCGCAGGGTTTGGAAGGGAAGGGATGTTGATGGATGCCTGGGGGTACCTCCCAGGCGGGGATCGATTAGCCATTCCACTGAATGACTCCCGACTGAACTCCGACTGTCCCCTTTGGCTGGTTATCCGTTGCCTTTTAAGCGCCCCTCGGGATGGGAGGAGCCCTATCGGAGAGATAAAATGGGGGGGGGGGGGGAAGGGTAAAGGCCATTTCCGGCCCCGGCCTTACACCTCCGGCCCTCCAAAAGACCGTCCCTGGTCGTTAAAATTTAAATAATTTCCAAATTTGAATGAAGTCCTCAGACTTTTTCTTTCTTTTGATTTGTTTTACGATGAGAAATTTGTTTTGATTTTAAGCCAAAACTGAAAATAAAATAATTTAAATATTTATTTAATTACTCAAAAAAAAAATGGAAAATGCCGAACCTCTAATGGGAATGAACCCATTCCTCCAACCAATCCACAGAAGCTCTGTCATTGAGCTACTAAAAGAAATCCGCCCTTTTTAAATTAATTTTCTTGAAATTCTGATTCAATTGGATTTGAATTAAATTGGCATTGCTTTTCAAATTATGAGACAAGAGAAAATCTGATGAAATTTAAAACTTTTAAAATTATATAAATTTAATAATTGTTTCATTTAATTTCCAATCGACTAAAATTTGGATTTTTGATATAATTTGGTGTGACTGTATGACTATACCTCCCCTTCATATCTGAGAATCGTCCCTGATCCAAGAACTTAAATCCCACGGGATTCATATAGCAATACTACATTCATTTATTTAATTTAAATATTATTATTATTATTTTTTTTTAATTTATGTATTGAACTTTTCCCTTTAATAATCATTTCTCACTTGTTGTGTTTTTTATGTGTTTATTTAATTTAATCAGCTCCGCAGAGCTTAGACAAATTTGTGTGAATATATATATGTAGAGTAGCTCCGCAGAGCTTATTTAAACCATCAAATATAAATGCGAGAAATAACAAATGAACCATTGGGACGAATGATGTCAGGGTGCCATCGGAAAGGTGAATTTCCGGGCAAAATAAAGGATGGGTGAATTTTAATTCCAGATGAGAGCTGAACACTTTTGAGAACAACATTGACTTGATGATCTCTTCTGAAGTGTTCAAGCGGAAAATTTGCTTGACGTCGTATGACCTTTGTTGGGCAAGACGCTGATCCCGAAGTAGTCATCACATATTTTGGAATGACCTCGGTGGGTGTAAAGCGTTCATTGATTTCGACAATTGTGCCAATCTCAGTGATTTGTTCAGATTGCCACATTTCTATGGTAAAATATATATAAATTTTCAGAATCTTAGACTTAGATATTTACTTTTGATGTCAATTACGGTCGCTTGGACCGCCAAAATTGAGGAATTTGGATTAATCCAAAGTTTCCTCTCCTTTGTCATCTCCGTGACGTTTGAAGCCAGGATGGTAAATCTGTTGTCGGCTTCCAATTTACCAGGAGTAAAGAAGTCACCCAGACCAAGACCACTTGACAATAAACGATTTGGGAGCAGAACAAAGTGCGGAAAGCTGTTGTCAAAATCAATTTTAGCTCCTATCAGTCCATTGGCAAGCTCTTGTGCTATGAGATAGACAGGAGCAGACGGTGGTTCTGTGACAAGAGATAAGATAAAGACCAAAGTTTCAAAATTATATTAACTCCTCAGAGTTTTCTTAATTATAAGCTATTGAGTCCTCCCATTTACCAATTTGCCTAGAAGGACCAGCAACACTTTGTTGCTCATTTAGCATTCGCATCCTCAAGCTCATGAGGATATTGCCCATCCAATTTCGCCCAAATGCGCCATTTTCTGGTGTGTAGTTGCACAGGAATGGGTCGTCTTTGTAGTATCCAACGGCCCACTTTCGATCTTTACACGCTTCCGCAATCCACATGTCGTTTGTTGCCAGCAAAAGAGCTGCCAAGTGCCGATTTTGGCGAAACTTCTGCTCCACAAGGAAGGCGATGAAACTTCTTTGTGTGTTTTCCGACCATTTTCTTTTTGTGGCGGGAGTGGCTCTCTCTTCGGCTTCGCGTCCGAACCATTTTAATTCACGCGGGTGACCGTCTGGCCACCGCGGGGAGTTTGGTGTTGGGTCGTCCTTGTGGATAAATCGCATTAACTCCGCCGCCACGCCATGGAGTTCGAATGTGCGAACTTTCTTCATGACAAACGCCTGCTCCACACAGGAGTATCTTTCCCCCTCATAAACGAACGGCGAAAAGAAGAAGTTACTAAATGGATCGTTCGATCCTTGAAATGCCATTAGGCAATGGCCATCAGTTAGCGAAATCTTCTTCATATCTCCCAGATCAAAATTAGCGAACGCCGCAGCGTATGACATTTGTGCTTAGTAAAAGAACCGATTAATTAGAAAAATATGTTCACTTTTTTTTTTTAACCATAAAAATAGTATCTGAGCTGACACAGGACTGAGATAAGTGATCAGTTTCAAGAGTATGATTATAATATTTATTAGATAATGATTGATGAGTTCCTCAGAACTGATAAAAGAGAGATAAGCAATAAACAGTCCCGCGGGACTTATTGTTTAACAAATTTAAAAATTACGAAAGCCTGTCCAATTTCTGTTGGCATTTTCAAGCTGAAACGACTTCTCGAGACCGGTCCACATACTTAAAATACAGTATGATTAAAAGAAAAGAAAAATGATTGAATTTGGCTATCCCAGGTGATTAGTCCTCAGAAAAGTTACCAAAATGCTTCTTTTTCCTGGGATTTTCACGGAGATTATGTTTTGAGCAAAGATTTCTATTTAGTTCTTTTTCTTTTACCTGATTATTGGACTGTGAAGAGGGTGAGGGATTAGGGGTGAGTGCAGGTGCGTTTTCTATTAATACTGTGTTATCAGAGATATTTTGATAGGAATCATGAGAATAGCCAGGTACATTGGTCTGTTCTCTTGATTCTAATTCCTTTAGTGCTTGTTCTTCATCTTTTTGAAGATTTTTCGTGGTGCAAGGGGGTCCTGAGTACTCAAAATACTTTTTAATTTGATTAATGTGTACAATTCTTGGGTTTGTTTGAGGAGATGTGCAGCTGACGATTGTGATAAGGACACCATTAATCTCAATGACTCGATAAAGTCCCTTCCAGGGTAATTGAAATTTCTTGGATGTTTTGACTTTTCCTGCGTAATTGCGTAATAGGACCCTATCTCCTATTTGAACGGTTTGATTTCGTACTAACTTGTCATATTGTACTTTTGACCGTAACTGAGCTTCTTTAATGACCGCCGCAGCGGATTCCCAAGCTTTTCTAAGAGACTTAACTAATTTCTGCTTGACATTGTCAACTTCACTGGTGTTTTCGGGTTCGGTGTTGGGATTCAGAATTTGCTCAATGCAAAATATCGGGTCTCGCCCAAAGACCAAAAAGAAGGGGGTCTCCTTTGTGGAAGAGTGAATTGATGTGTTATAGCAGAAGTTGGCACATTCAAGAAATTCATCAAAATCTGGTTCTTCACTTGAAATATATTTCGCAAGTATATTGTGAAATGTCCTAAAAGATCGCTCAACTACTGCATTGCCTTGGCTCCAATGGGGAATAGCATAACATTTATTAATATAGAGAAGCGAACAGAAGGACTTAAAAAAATCAGAGGTAAATGCCGTGGCATTATCAGTTAAAAGACTCGTACAGCCTCCAAACTTTAAATAGCAGTGTTTAAAAAATGCTAGTGCTATTGTTTGAGATTTAGCATCAGGGACAGGTACAGAGATTACATATTTGGTAAATGTGCAAATTATGTTAAGGATATGTTTGTTACCTTTCTGCGTGAGGGGAAGAGGACCTGCCAAATCAAGTGCAATTTGAGCGAAGAGAGTATTTTTTGGTGGCATTTGCATTTCTGCACGATATGAAGGATTGGGTGAATGTCTTAGTTGACATGTGATGCATTGTCTGGTCCAATTGGTTATATCACGGTGCATCATCGGCCAATAAAACTTTCTACATTTCCCTAATGTCTTTTTGATATTCATGTGACCACCATTTATTTGTGAAGTATGAAAAGCTTCAAAAATTAGTGGTCGAAGAGAAAGCGGAATGTACATTCGAGCATTTTGATCTGGTAAGTGTTGGTATAATATGCCTGAGGAAAGACTCAAATTTTCCGCTCTTGATGCAATATCTTCCTTTTCAACTTCTGTGGTCCCCTCAGGGAATGAACCAAAATTTACAAATTCAATTAATTTCCTAACCTCAGAATCGTCATTTTGTTCTTTCCGAACATCAATGGCGAATGTTTTTCCTTCTATATCACGAGCAGTGATGGTTAAAAGAGAATGCTCATGAACCATTCTTGGCTTCATATTCAGCGCAAGACAGACGGGAAAATTTGCTATGTCTTCCAATTCAGCCAAATCTCTAATGGCAATCTCTTGGGTTCTTTCATGTGGGTACCGTGACAAACCGTCAGCTAAAAGATTCTGCTTCCCCGCTACATGAATTATTTTAATATTGTAATTCTGTAACTCAATTAACCAACGCGCAAGGTGTGGATGCGCTTCTGCCTTTTTAAGTAGGAAGGCGAGGGGTTTATGATCACAATGTAATTCAATTTCTGTCAGAAAAATATAGGGTTTGAAATTTCGCAGAGCAAAAATTATTGCTCCCAATTCCGCTTGTACAGCAGGCCATTTGCGTTCAGACGCTGACAGCGTTCTGCTGCAATAAGCAATAACTTCATATGCCTCCGCCAACTCATTCCACTGCATGAGTGCGCCACCTTGGCCAACATTAGAGGCATCTGTGAAGATGTGAAAGGGTTTATCATAATTGGGAAACACCAATATTGGTTTCTCACTCAAAATTCTTTTTACTTCATTGAAGGCCGCAGCCTGTTCTGTACCCCACTCGAAATTGCTCTCCTTTTTAGTTAGTCTGGTCAATGGTTCTACGATTGTAGAAAAATTAGGGACATGTTTACGAAAGAATGAAGCCATTCCTACTACGTGTTTCACTTCTCGAATGGTTTTTGGGTCTGGAAGATTTTTAATTATTTCCACTTTGCTAAGACTAGGAGTGTAGCCGTCAGCATTGACTAAGTATCCGAGAAAATTCATGGTCGCCGCAGCGAATGTGCATTTTTTAGGGCTTAATTTTAGGTTGAACCTCCTAAATCTTTCAAAAACACTTCTCAAAGCATTGAGATGCTCACCAAAGTTATCATCCCTGGTGTATACCAGAATATCATCGACATATGCGATTACACAATCGTCCAAACCTGTGAGGACATGCGCCATGCATCTGGCAAACGCACTGGTTGCATTTCTTAGACCAAAAGGAAGATTAACCATCTGGAAAATTTTGTTTTCAGTAATTAAGCCACATTTTCTGGAAGCCCTTTCTGTTAGTCTTATTTGGAGGTATCCACTTGACAGGTCCAAACTTGAATAGTAACGGCAATTACCTATTCGTTCCATAATTGTTTCCAATCTAGGAAGTGGATAATGGTCCGGAACAGTCACTTCGTTAAGTTTACGAAAATCGATACATGGTCTCAACCCACCGTCCTTCTTCTGCACTAGGACGATATTTGAGACCCATGGAGTGTCCGACTCAACCATGACTCCGGATGCCAAAAGTTGATCAATGTGTTTTTGGAGTTCATCACGATATTTGAATGGTGTTCGGTGTGGCTTCGACGACACAGGAGTATCCGACGTGGTCACTATATCATGCTCTCCTGCAGTGCAAGAGCCTAAGTCATATTGACTTTTGCTAAAAATATCTTGGAATTCTTCACACAATTCCTTTAATTTGTTAAGATTTTCACCTGAGACTGATGATTTTGAAAAATCAACTTTAAATGACGGATCTGCGTGAATTATTTTTTGTGACTCCCTCAGGAGATTGATCTCATCCGAGGTGCATTCCATTTCAAGATTAGGATGATCAGATTTGTTTAATTCACATGCAGTCGCAATGCACATATTTTTAATTATATTTTTAGGAAAATTGGTTGGATTGCAAATTACAATGTTCAATAAATTGTCCTTAGGCTTTGAAACTGTGGCTGGTGTGCTTAGGTGTTCATCAGATAATCTTGGGTCCAAATTTTCTACAAGAATGTCCTTGTCTATTGAGAAGATAGTATCTATCCTGGCTTTGACCAGTATTTGAGTACCAGGAGGAATTCGGTGGTGCTCTAGAGCTCGAACTTTTAGGTTTGAGAGGGTACTATGATTTGATTCCATGTTTAGTTTTGATTTACCTATCATGACTTCCTTTTTTGTGAAGTCAAATGTTATTGGTGGCAGGTTAACAAAGATATCACATCCTATGATTATTTCATAATTTTTCATGGCTCCTGCTTGGTCATCAGGTATAAAATTAATTGAACTCCGCAGAGATATATCACCAAGTTTTATTATTACTTCACCCACGGCACATATGCTTATTACATGTGAGGAGACGCTAATAGCTTCCACTTTTGACTCATAAAGCTCGCATCCTATCTTCTTTGCTAAGGAGAGAGGAGCTACACTTATCGTTGCTCCCGTATCAGCTAGTGCCCTAATTTCTAAACCATTAATTTTTGCACGTATAATCGCACTGATTGGCGAACGACTCCTTGAATACACTAAAGCACTCAATATAATTATGGCTACAATGGATGGTAATGCTAATATAAAATTTGCTGACTCAAAGGTTGAGTTTTTCAAGTTCGGAGGAGGACCTTTTGAGGTAATTGGTGCAGCAAGGGTTGCTGGAAGCAATATCATGCACAATACCAAGAACATTGGTAACTCTCTTATTACAGAGCGAGGCCTATGAAATCGTTGTTGTGGAATGTTTTGGGTTCTACCATGAATCAGCATGTGTATATGCCCCAAAATGACCTGATAAGCAGCGACTCGTTGCTTGTCCCATTTAAGATGTTCATCTCCCGAGATTCTGCTAATGGGACCAATTTTTGAATTGAAATTTGGAATTTCTTTTCCAAAGTGTGTTGCAACATCGAGGAATTGTGCTAATTCGCCTGAGTTCCGCGGAAGTAGGAGAGGAATTTCGTGATTAACTGATTTTGAGAGATAATTATTCAACCAAGCAGAGAAATTAGTTTCTTTTGTAAACCATATTTTTTTGAACTCCTTGGAGTTTGATGATTGAGGGTATGCCTCAATAAAGTTACATGAGTTACCATTCAGCGTATCTCGAAAAAAGGACTGACCTGTAGCCTCATTTATGGGCGTTGCAGCAACGCTTCGAAGATGTGAGGAAGTAATGTGACCAATGGTTTTGGTTGGCGAATTAGGATGGTACTTGTTATCGCAGTCTAGATTTTGTTTCTTCCTGCCAAGAAGATTAGCTATAGTGGTGATCATTGGTCGACCTAATGTCTCTATGGGATCTTGAAGTCTGATACCAATGTATGCAAAGAAAAGGCGTGTCAGGAGATCTACCATGCACAATAAAAGACAAATGGTGATCCCAATTTGCCATGCCAGGGAATAATTTCCCACAGCTTTTTGAACTATAGATTCTTCTAGTGCTGACCATTCATCAGAGAGCGTAGTTTTAATTTCAGAGGAATGAGTTTTATCAGCTCGGTATGTGAATTGACTTACTTGTACCAAGTTTGAAGCAAAGGCATGTGTGGCGAGATCGGTAAGATTAAGAATGACCAGATGATGGAAGGCATGTGGTGAGAGCTTTGGAATGCGCGTTGGCTTACCAAAGTCAAGCTCAACCTCCCTGATTTCATGGACATGAACATTGTTGATTGTTCCGTCTACTTGGTCAACTTCAATTGTGCGATCAGCCATTTGAATTAAAATATTTCTCTGGTCCTCGCAAGGAGCTGTTTTAGAATGAAGAGAGACTGTCAAATACGTAGGGTTCAAGAAAGCAATATGTTCCTTTCCATTTAATTTGACTATTATTGGAAGAAATTCAAAACAGGATGAATTGGTATGGGTTGGACGAAATTCAAAGTCAGACTGACTGAGAGGGACACATGGCCATGTTCTCAGAAGAGAAACTCCAACTCTCTTCGCAATTAAGAAGTTATTTTGGTGAATGAACCTCGTAAGGCTTGTGGGATCATTGAGATAGGATGACTGTACCCAACGTTGTGTGTCAAGCATTAAATCACAAAAGGAGTTAAATGCCTGAGCAAAAGCAATGTTAACTGAACGAGATATGTTAGTGTGTAAATAAGAAAGTTGTGCCGCTAACTGAGAGGAGGTGACTACAC
This sequence comes from Heterodera glycines, assembly GCA_004148225.2. Taxonomy (NCBI): domain Eukaryota; kingdom Metazoa; phylum Nematoda; class Chromadorea; order Rhabditida; family Heteroderidae; genus Heterodera; species Heterodera glycines. Next base: position 11,106 of record CP049708.1, read on the forward strand.
CTTCAGAATCTAATCCAAAAATACCCCTTTTATGGCGTGGGCTTTGTGAGTTAATTGTAAAAGCTGGTCCTTGGTCAGAAACAGTAATATTTCGACCGCAATCTGAAATATTTCTAACAATTGAGCTGGTTAGACCCAAGTCGCCTAAAGTGGAAAGCCATACATTTCCAAGATTATGTCCATCCATGACTCCGATGGGACTGTATTTACACATTTTGTCCTTTTGAGGGACCCATACTAAGACAGTTTTGTCAGAGAGGACACAGTTTCCTTTGTCATAAGAACAAGCTTGAGCGGTTCCCGCAGGAGTTATAATTGAAGTGGCACCAATGTGCGAATATACTTCAGTTTCAAAGGCAAAGCAATTCTCACTCTGGACTTTCTTCCAGGAAAAAGAGCCTAATAACCAAGGACGGGGTGTCTGGTCAATTTTCCTATCTGTGTGCCACAATCCTGAGTCATTTTTGAGATACCCTAAGCTGCAGCGCTTATTGTTTGCCATTTGTAAACATTCATCATGACTCATCAATGTTTGTTCAGAGTCAAGATGTTGTTCTACAGAAACACCACTGATTGTAGTATATTTCTGAATACTTTTGATGATTCTGCGACAGGCCCAGGCCTTGGTAGAAAATTCGAGTGAATTGGGAAAATAGATGGTGCGTCTTTGTTTAGTTAGTGGTTTGGTTGTGTCAATTGACATCCTGGGGCATCGTGGAAATTTGGGAAGGGACCACGTCATTGGTTGAACGCGAGTTTGACAAATCATTGGACCGGATGGAATTGTATTAAAATCTTTAACTAAAGTGGAAGAGAGAGAGGAAATAAGAGTCAGACCCATTAGCACTGGAAAAAATTTTGGCTGAACCATTTTACTGGTTTCCCAATTACTTATTTTGGAGGGTGCTTTGAGAGTATCATTCATCATTGATGAATGAGTTTTGTCTGTACTAGATTCAGATACTTTTTGAATGGTGTTTATATTTTGAGAGGCCGCCTCAGCGGATTGGTCATTTCTAAAAGTTAAACTATTAACTTTAGTTGATAGATCGTTTATCAGTCTGTTTTGTTCATCAATTGCTCTGATGAAATTCAAATTCTTAGATGGTTGGGTAAATTCGTCACGACGTTTAAAACATTTAAACGCGAGGTGACCAACCTTCCCACAGTAGTTGCAAACTGGCCGAGCATTCCAGCGTCGGTCATTTTGAGGGGTTTGATTATTCCATCGTCTATCATTTCTGGAAGTGCGATTGTTCCATCTTCTGTCATTTTGAGGATGATTATTTGATCTGTTAAAAGAGCCTCTTGAGGCTTGGGCATTGTTATCCCAATTGTTCCGGTTCCTCTGTCTGGGACTTATAGGCTCTCTGTTAGAGCCTGTGGGAGCCCATGTTCTAAAGTTGCCTTCCGGGTGGTTCGGCGGCTCGGTGTTGTTGAATCTCGGATTTTGTTGTTCCGAAATTGGGAAAAGAGGTGCTGGAATAGATTTAGGAATCTCTCTATGCATCATTTCTGCTTCCCGTGCATTCATTCTCAATATTTGGAAATCCCTTCTGACGGGCCCACTCAGGGTTCGAGTGAGAAATTTGAGATTTGGATTCAATTTTTCCAAAAATGCTCGACAGAGTACCTCCTCACTAGCATTAGTTGTAAGGTCTGCCGTGGTGGCCTCAATTAGAGGAATCAGTCGTGCACTAAACTCATCTACAGATTCTCCTTCCCTTTGTTTACACATGCTTAGTGCCTGATAGGTGAGTTCTTTATTTTGTGGAGTGTCAAGGTTTTCCTTGATTTTTTGAATGGCTTCCGAAGAAGTTGCTTTGTGGGCAGGAAGTAAATTATCAAAAATGCGTCTTGGTTCACCATCAAGGCATGCCTTGAGGCGTGCCACTTTTTCAGAATCATCCCACTTTCTGCCATTGCAGTCAAGCAGGTCCGTGAACTTTCTTGCCCAACGATCGAATTCTAATGGAGATGTTCCAGAGAATATCGTGAAAGAGGGACTGCTTTCTGCGAAAAGCATGTTAACATGATGGAATCCCGAAGGATTTAATTCAAATTCTTCATCCTGGGAATCTTCCTCATTATTGCCGAGAGGTATGATGGCTTCAACCACCGAAGTATTAGCATTGCCAAAGCTATTGTTCGGGTTCCTGAGTGGAGAGGGAGTTGCCCAATTTAAGACAGGAGGGTTATTGGCTCTTGGTGACTGGTTTGGGTTTTGCAACACTTGAACCGCATTATAACCATTTGCGAGAGTATTTACTTGAGTTATGAGAGTTTGAGTATCATCCTTAAGTTCAGTCAAATCCCTATTGGTTTGATTTATCTTCCTGTTAAGGTGACGTGTCATACGATTGACACCATCCTCAGTCCGAACTAAGTCCGTGTGGAGCTTGTCCACATCAGACAAACGTGCTGGTGTGCTTAGAATCTTTCCAGCAAACATCAGTTTATCAACAACTGATAACTCAGGCAAATCATTGGAGAGCCCCTCAGGGTCTGTCTGTGCATTGCTTGACGCCGCAGCGCTTTGATTAGGTGGACCCCCACCTGAGAAAGAAAACATAATAAGAGGAAATGTGAGATGAGAATTAGCAGTGGGATTGTGCAAGAGTATCTAAAGTGGAAAACAGTAAATCAAATGAATGGAAGAATGAATGAATGAATGAATGAGTGTAATGCTTAGATTAAAAGGCCCCGACAATGGGCGTGGCTGGCGTGCCAGTGTTACAATAATTCTGTTATGGGAAATAGTGTAAAAAAATTGTTTTGAGAAAAAAAAAATAGCGGAAATCCATTAAACCGTAATATGGTGGGAAAGTGTCCCTACTGATTGTATCACAGCGTAAACAGTGCGAACGCCGGAAGTTAAGGAGGGGTGACATGAGAAAAAAACTTGTGAGTGCAGAAAAAATGAAAGAAAATAAAATATTTAATGAAAGGGTAAAATGTAAATTACCTAACTAATTAATTAAGTTAAAAGAATTATGAACTACTTAGACATACCGTAGCGATGGTGAAAGGAAGAGAAGTGAGACCCGCAGGACTTCATGTGAAATGAGTTCAGCGTCTGCCACCCTTCTGTCGTTTCGGGTTTCCGCCGTAGTGCATCCACTGATTGTCCGGGCCACGTCTTCCTTGACCTCTTCCATACTGTGGTGCCAAAGTAGGCGCACCTCTTTGTTGACCACCGCTGCCAGATGGACCGGCTTGGTCTGAGGGCCCTGTCGTCTGTAGTGCCGGAAAGTGGCGATTTTGGAATTGGAATGAGGGAGCTCGCGGCTGCTGTGATTGTTGTTGTCCAAAGGCATTCGTTCGGTCCAGGCGCAACCCATGCTTCAATGCCCAACTTTCAAGAAAGCCTTCATCCTCCACCGATTCTCTTTTGGCCGAATCAAATAGGCATGTCGACGACCTCACGAGTGTTCGTCCCAGAAGTGCCAAAACATACTCGGCTCGGACTACACTTGTTCTTGTTATCGCCATTTCGATGAAGCGCTTCCACACTTGTCCTGTACTTATTGAAACCAAGTCTCCAATGATGAAGACAGCGTGGCGAGCTCTTGAAAGAGCAACAGTAGCCCGTTGATCGTCTTCAAAGAAGTGCATGTTGTCCGTCCTTCCGGATCCCATCTCGGAGTATTTTGATCTTGTTGTCACTATTATGATGACATCGCACTCCTGTGCCTGATAGGCATCAACTGTGAGTGCACGAACACCGCAGTGCTTCAGCTTTCGTTCAATTTCCGAAGTTTGGTACGTGTACATACACAAAACGATGATTCTTGACGAAAAATCGTTGCCAAAATGTTCCAGGAGTGCTTGTACCAAGAATGATGCCACTTCAGTTTGATGGTCATCTGTGAGCGAGTCGCTTTTTGGGTCCACACGGAACGATGAAAAAGCATTGATAAGTCCCACAGGACATTCTTGAACTGGCATAAGAAAGCCTGAGCCCGTAATAAGTGAGCGTTCTTCAGCACTTCTTGCTGGAATGAGTTGTTCATTGTGCAACTCATATGAGGCATAGCTGATGAGCTTTGCCAAAAATGGATGGCTTCTGTACATCTTTGTGAGGAAAGTGTAGTTCGTCCCAACCGAAGCCTCGGCTTGTAGGATGACGCTTTCCAATCCATAGCCTGAGTGGAAGATGTCAGGTAGTTCTTGAAGATGCACTCCGAGCTGATGACGATCGCCCGTCAAAAGCAATGCCTTGAGCTTGGGCATCCGCGCAACCAAGTGAACCACCACTGCCCACTGAGCTTGAGTGCTTTCATCAAAGAGCAAAACGTCTGCATCAGTGATGTTTCCTTCACCATGAAGTAAATTCGCAGCCATGGCAGCTGTTGAGAAGACTATTTTCGGTGCCATACATGAGTTGAATACTTTTCCAATCGCTCTCTCAGGCGCCAAGCGCGGGTTCTTCTCACAATGAGCAAGGTACTCCTTCACTTGCTTCTGTACATTGGGCGATAACTGCTTGACGAACTCCTCAGAGTTTACTTTGTTCGGCAGCGTATGCCGTTGAACATCTTTTATTTGATCCGTGTATTTGCATCTGGCAAAACCGGAAAATAAGGCAATTGCTCGTGCTCCATCCAAATCCTTTTCAGCACATGTGCCTTCCGCCTCTTGTACCAGCTTTGCAACTGGAATGTTGGCACAAGCCATCACCACAATCCGGAACCCGGGATTTGAGTCCATCATTGCCTTAATGATCGCCGCAGCGACTTTGGTTTTGCCGGTGCCTGGCGGCGCCTGTTGTTGCACCAGACCTCCTCCCAACATTAGGCGTGCAGTCACTCTCTGCCGCGAGTTGAGAGCAAGAATTGCAGGGTGGAGCGGTCCTTCTTCTTCCATCCACGAATCCGTTGAGTCGTCAACGCTTTGCTTCTCCATTCGAATGCCTTCCATGGCTGGACGGCCGAGCAGAACTGCCATTATCCTTCCCCTCGGGGAGTCTTCATCAGCAATTATTGATGGGACGTTGCAGCGGAAACAGAACAGTCTGTCCTCAACCGCAGTGGCAGGGACCGGGTGTATGACAACACTGCCACCCTGGATGAACTCATCCACTTTTCTTGCGATGTCGACATTCTTCCTTTCCTGGATGTTGTTCAAGAAGATGACGATGTGGAGTTCCAACTTTTCGTACTCTGCGTGGAGCACCTCAACATCCTTGACCACTCCCAAAGCAAAATGCTTCTCACCCAATTCTTTGAAGACCTTCACTTGGGACTCCGGCTCCCAGACCTTGGCCAACTCATTCACTTCTTTCTTCGATCTCGAACCAAAGACAATCAGACAATCAGCACCATCGAACTTCCGAGCCCTTCCTTCAAAGCGTGCTTCAATCATCATGTCAACCTCTCGCTCCATCTCAATCTGGAGAGCTGCTCCAACAACATGCTCCATCGCCACAACATGATGTTTAGTAAGCTCCGCGGAGCATGGATAAACCTTGGGCGTCATGTTTGCATTCAGATTTGGCCACTCCAACAGATGAGGACGAATGCACGCAACTGCACCGAAAAATTCAGGTGTTTCGGCTCTTCTTTCCGTTCCCAGTTTGAACGGAGAAGAATCAGGCAGAATGTATCCCATTGATACAAGTGAGTCCTGTGGAATGTTGGCAACAACCACCGTCACAAGTGAGCCCAGCTTGAGGTCTTCCGGATTGATGCCATCAAGATGACGCCGATTTATGCGTGCCGAAACCGCTAGACCACAGCACGCGATGTTTGCGTGAACGAAGCTGGATGGAACGCTTTGGATCTTCCTCTTTATCCAGTAAACGACCCCGGTGATCTGCTTGCGTCCGATGTTCATGTACATGAGTTGAACCACGCCAGTGGCATCAGCCTGCTTTGGCAACAGTTGCGTGTTTTCGTTGAACCAAAATTTGCAGGACTGTGTGGCATCTTGGCGATGTTCAGCCAAATATCGCAGCTTCTGATTCCACTCAAACGAGGAAACTGCCACAAAGTCGCCAACTTCGAGCTTACGCTGGAAGCCTGGAGCCGACTCGATGAGTTTGTCCTCAATGTTCATGAAGAACGGCCAATTGGGCTTCGACTTGGGCGACTTCTTGCAAGCAATGACATAGCCGTCTCCGGCTTGCGAAACCAAATAAAGAAGCGAGGATTTGCTCACATCTTTGGCCGGAGGACATGCTTCAGATTCTTCATAATCAAAGCCATTATTCGCAAAAGCCTCTGCGTCGACTTGGTCAAGCGCCACTTCCATCGCTTTAAATGTGACGTTACTACCCTCGTTTCTCACTTCATCATATCCGGACCCCTCAGGGTTTTCATTGGATTCAGTCCCTTCAATAACAATTTCAGCCCCAACATTAGTGTACCCCTCGGGGCTTGAAGCTACTTTTGAGCTATCAATGCTCAACGCCTCGAATGATTCATAAATGGTCCCCGCAGGGCTCTCAACACTTGATGACCTAGCATCACTCGTTAATGCGTTGTCGTCTATTTGGTCAGGAACTTCGGGATTGGAAAGCTTAGAAGGTATATTTTTGGATCTCATCTGAATGAGATAAGCTTATTTCTGACATTTTATGATAATTAAAATGTATGAATGGATGGCTCTATGAATGCCTGATAGCTCTATGAATGCCTATGTTATGCGTGAATGAATGAAAGAATGAATAAATGAATGAATGAATGAGTGAATAATCGAATGAATGAGTGCGTAATTGAATGAATGCATGTAGGACTAATGCACATAAAGGAGCCATATATAATAGAATCATGTAAGATAAATGGCATGGATAAGCGGAGCATATTTGAGCTAATCAATGAAACCGCATGATAAATGTATACTGAATACAACCCATATATGTCCGAATGTTTGTATGTAATTTGAATGAATTGCATGAAGGTATGGCTTATGCGCGAATTAAATTTAATTGCTTATTAATATTTTTATTTTTATTTAATTGTATTTATGTGATTTGATTTGTATTAATGAATTTATTATTATTGTTGCTTTTTTTTTTTAATGAAATGTAATGGTATGAAATGTGATAAATGTACTAACATGTAATAATACAAATAAAATATAGGCACAAACAAACATAGTATGTAAATGTGATGTAATAAATGAACCCCTCAGGGTGGGACTGATCAAAATAAATGTCCAAAAAGAAGGCTGATAAAATAAATGGGCAAATTTAATCAAAAATGAGGGATGGCGTTGATCAATAGAGAATGTATGCAAATTGATCACAGAGGATGGGGAAAATGGCACTGGTCAACAGAAACATCTGTGCCAATTGATCGAACGAAAATGGGTTGGAGATGGCACTGATCAAAGGAAAAAAGAAAAAAAAAAAAAAATTGTGCCAAATGATGAAAGAAGAAATGGGAGAATGGCCCTGATCAAAGGGAAAGAAGAAAAAAAAACCGGCCATAAGGGGATTGACCAAAATAAATGGGGCCATGATCAGAAGAAAATAGGGGGTGGTATACTGATCAGAAAAGGAGGAATGGGACTGATCAATAATTGAGACAGTTGATCAAATGAAATTAGGGAGAATTTATCACTGAGGGGCAATTGATCAAATTAAAAATGAGGGACAATTGATCAATGAAGGACAATTGATCAAATTAAAATAGGGGAAATTGATCAATGAGGGACAATTGATCAAATTAAAACGAGGGACATTTGATCAATGAAGGACAATTGATCAAATTAAAATAGGGGAAATTGATCAATGAGGGACAATTGATCAAATTAAAACAAGGGACATTTGATCAATGAAGGACAATTGATCAAATTAAAATAGGGGAAATTGATCAATGAGGGACAATTGATCAAATTAAAACAAGGGACATTTGATCAATGAAGGGCAATTGATCAAATTAAAATAGGGGAAATTGATCAATGAGGGACAATTGATCAAATTAAAACAAGGGACATTTGATCAATGAAGGACAATTGATCAAATTAAAATAGGGGAAATTGATCAATGAGGGACAATTGATCAAATTAAAACAAGGGACATTTGATCAATGAAGGGCAATTGATCAAATTAAAATAGGGGAAATTGATCAATGAGGGACAATTGATCAAATTACAACGAGGGACAAATGATCAATGAGGGACAATTGATCAAATTAAAAATGGGGAAAATTGATCAATGAGGGGCAATTGATCAAATTAGAATGGGGGAAATTGATCAATGAGGAGAATTGATCAAATTACAACGAGGGACAAATGATCAATGAGGGACAATTGATCAAATTAAAATGGGAGAAATTGATCAATGGGGGACACAAATTAAAAAAAGAAAAATAAAAAATTGATCAAATTATAATGAGGGAAATTGATCAATAAATGGGACAATTGATCAAAAGAAAATGGGGGAAGGCATTGATCAGAGGATTGGGAGGGATGAGTGATTAATAAATAGAAAGAGATACGACTGATCAATGAATTGCGCACAATTTAAAAAAAATGACGGAAAGCACTGATCAAAGGAATGCCAGAAATGAGAACGATCAAAATAAATGTGGAGATTAGATCAAAGGAAATTGTGCGTGAGAAGAGAAAAAAAAAAAAAAAAAAAACGGGCAATGAGACTGGCCAAATAATTTGAGCAATTTGGCCCACCAAAAAAAAAATTAGGGCTGATCGAGACAAATGTGCACAATTGATGAAACGGGGGAAGAACGGTACTGATTAAATTTGCGAAATCTGATCAGTAAAAAATGAGACAATTGATCAGGTATGGGTGTACCATTTGATCAAAATGGGTGAGGATGGCACTGATCACGTGAATTGGGACAAATGATCAAAGGGAAAAATGGGGAAATGGCAAAAATAAAAAATAATTTTATCTGATCAATGACAATTGGGAGGAGTGACATTTACCAAAAGAATGCGCGCAATTTGGTCAATGAACAAAGGGAAAAATTGGGAAAAATTGGATCAAAAGAGAGAGAAAAAAAAAAGGTGAGTTTGATCAGAACAAATTGTGTGCAATTTGATCAATTGGGGAAAAATGGGCAATGGGACAGGCCAAATAAATGGACAAATTTGATAAATGAAAATGGGTGAGGGATGAAACTGATCAGAAAAATGGGGAAGGGATGCGACTAATTAGAAGGATTGCGCGCAATTTGAGGAACAGAAAAGAAATAGAGGAATGGCACTGATCAGAGTTGTGTGTGCCATTGGGCAAATGATCAGAATTCTTTGGGGGGGGGAATTGAGTTTGGTGAAGGATTTGATGGACAATGAGGATTGCCGGCTGGCTGAAGGCGGAGAAGAACTGATGAATGAAATGTGAATAACAGTGGGAATGGCTTGGGGAGGGGACGTCAGTGGGTGGGCGGGAGAAGCCAAGCCACTGTAGCACAAAAATGGTTTAACGGCAGCCAATCGGGCGCCGCCATTGTGTCCATTCCCATCCTTACACAAATGTTGCGGAATGACACTTTGGCCATTAAATGCATAATCTGCTGGATGGTGGGACGGGGCAAGGAGGGATAAAGCGATGGAACGGGAGAAGCGATGTGAGATGGGACGGGGGGGGGGGGGGAACGAAGCGATGGAAGAGATGGCCCAACGGGGTGAGAAAAGGCGAAGAGATGGGCATCTCTTTGTCACTGTACAGTTAGTGCTGCGCTGCCGTGCACGTGAATTGCATTTTTCACTGCCCCTCTCCCTTTTTCGATTTAAATATTTTAAGTGTTTTTATTTTTGTTTGTTTTTAAATAATTATTTTTAAATTCAATTTCTTTTCTTTCTTTTTTTTTCTTTTTTTTTTTTTTTTTATATATTATTGTTATTTTTATTATTTTCTTTCGATTAATTGAGCCCCTCAGGGCAATCAGAATTCGAATTAAAATTGAACAGATTTTGATTTTTAGTGAGAAGAATAACATTTTTCTTTTTTTTTTTTTTAGACCCCGTGGGGTTCATTAAATTTTCTCATTTTTAGGAGACGTAATTTAAATGACTAAAAATGTGTGCTCAATGCACGTATTTGCATTTCCAATCCCCCTCTCCATCTCTTCAATTAAATTTATTTGTTTTGATTTCAATATTTTTCAATTTAATGTCATTATTTATTTATATTATCTTTTTAATTAATTGATCCCCTCAGGGTTAATGACTTTCCGACTAAAATCGAGAAGATTTGATTTGCGGTGAGAAGAGTAGGACACATTTTTTTCAGACCCCGCGGGGTTCATTAAATTTTCCTTTATTTTTAAGGCGCTTTAAAATGTCTAATTAATGCATCCGTAACTTTATTTTTGTCTTTACTTTACCGGAATTAATTAAATCTCCCCTTTTAAGGTGTTGAGAAAATGACTAATTTATGTGTTTATTATTCACAGTTCTCTCTCCCCCTCTTTTTTTTTTTAAAAGGTCCTTTTTGACTTACTCAGATAAATTTTTCGAACCACGTGTGGGATGACTCTTTTTTTTTGAGTGTAAATTTCCGAAAATTATTTGCATGGAATTTTGATTTTTTTTCAACTTAGACTTTTCGAAAACCATGCATGGAATTTTGATTTTTTTTTTTTTACTGCTGCTGCAGATAATTCAAACCATGCTTGAGTATTTTTTCATTTTGTCTGTGAATCATTATCGAACCACGCGTGGGATAATTTTGGATTTTTTTTTTGATTCCCAGGGGGTTGCTGGGGCCTGATCAGGACTCTAAAATTGATTGGCGACTTGCGCAACACAAAGACATCCCCTGAAAAGTCGGTCTACCACTCGAATCCCCCTCTTCCCATGGCCCAAGCCCTGTAAGCATAGGGTTGGAACCATCCGGTGCTACCAGTAAAGCCGTGATGTCCCATACCCAGTGCTTATGAGGGAAATAGTCCAGAGGAGCCCTCTTACGCGTCCGTAATTAGGCCCCGCAGGGCTTGGAAGGGAAGGGATGTTGATGGATGCCTGGGGGTACCTCCCAGGCGGGGATCGATTAGCCATTCCACTGAATGACTCCCGACTGAACTCCGACTGTCCCCTTTGGCTGGTTATCCGTTGCCTTTTAAGCGCCCCTCGGGATGGGAGGAGCCCTATCGGAGAGATAAAATGGGGGGGGGAAGGGTAAAGGCCATTTCCGGCCCCGGCCTTACAATATGGACTTTGGGGCTTTGGCTTCGCTTCAGTCTCGGCCCGCTCTTAAGTCTCAATTCCTGACAACAACTCCCAAATTGCTGACATATTCAATTTTTGACTAGTTAGAGCCAGGCGATGCCGATACATTCTTCCACCGAGTACAATTTGAGAATTCTAACGAAATTTATTTAGAAACCATATATTTTTTTAAATTTCCCATTTCAAAAATCGGGGGGGGGGTCTTTATTTTATCCCGGTAATCCTCAGTAATCTTATGCCGGCCTGATGCCAATCTCAAATCCCGCTTTTTTCAAAATTCCGGGCTCTACTG
>CP049708.1:23539-45538 GCA_004148225.2 Heterodera glycines
ATATCTCTTTTGCCCTAATTAGTCAAACGGGATGGATGCGTTGTCCACGATGTTCTGGGCCACATCCGATTGGATACCCATGTTTTATACAACCTCTGAAAGATGAACCTACTAGCGGAAGAAGAAGAAGAGAGAGAAGAATGCGACAACCAAATCATCATAATGATAATAATAATAATGATGATGATAGTGGTAACGATAGAGGCCATGATGATGATGGTAATGAAGTGGAGGAGGAGGAGGAGGAGGAGGAACTCTTTTTCTGCTCAACAGTAATAGGAATTCCAACCGCATTCTCAGAATAATTACGCCGATACTAATTGTTCTGGAATTTGTTTCTCTGCGCGTTTGTTTGGGAAAAATTTAAGCATGTCCCGCTGCTCATTATTGCTGAAATAATCTGCGAAGCGTGCATAAATGAAGGAATTTCGGTTCACTCTGGTGTTGGACAATACGCAAATGGATGTGTGTGCAGTCCCCCTGTGGGACCAAGGGGACGTCGTTGGTGTTTCTGCTCAACAGTAATAGGAATTCCAACCGCATTCTCAGAATAATTACGCCGATACTAATTGTTCTGGAATTTGTTTCTCGCATAGTTTTGACAATGCCAACAATGACCCTGGCTATCTCTTTTTCTGCTCAACAGTAATAGGAATTCCAACCGCATTCTCAGAATAATTACGCCGATACTAATTGTTCTGGAATTTGTTTCTCTGCGCGTTTGTTTGGGAAAAATTTGGAAAATTGGCTATCTCTTTTTCTGCCACAACAGGGCTGAAAATTTTTTCGATGTTCTCAGAATAATTACGCCGATACTAATTGTTCTGGAATTTGTTTCTCGGCGCGTTTGTTTGGGAAAAATTTGGAAAATTGGCTATCTCTTTTTCTGCTCAACAGTAATAGGAATTCCAACCGCATTCTCAGAATAATTACGCCGATACTAATTGTTCTGGAATTTGTTTCTCTGCGCGTTTGTTTGGGAAAAATTTGGAAAATTGACCATGAAAGCACAAAAAAGAGATGCCTTTTTTCATTGGTGGGAGGCCGAGAATTTACGCCGATACTAATTGTTCTGGAATTTGTTTCTCGGCGCGTTTGTTTGGGAAAAGGCAATTCTACGCGAAAGTGTGCTCCAATTTCGCAAAATTATTGCTGAGAATACGAATGGGCTCGATCCGTTCAAAGTCGCATCCACAGCAGCTGGCCTTGCTTTGGCAACTCTGCGTCGCTGCTTTCTTCCAATGTATCTCTTTTTCTGCTCAACAGTAATAGGAATTCCAACCGCATTCTCAGAATAATTACGCCGATACTAATTGTTCTGGAATTTGTTTCTCGGCGCGTTTGTTTGGGAAAAATTTGGAAAATTGGCTATCTCTTTTTCTGCTCAACAGTAATAGGAATTCCAACCGCATTCTCAGAATAATTACGCCGATACTAATTGTTCTGGAATTTGTTTCTCGGCGCGTTTGTTTGGGAAAAATTTGGAAAATTGGCTATCTCTTTTTCTGCTCAACAGTAATAGGAATTCCAACCGCATTCTCAGAATAATTACGCCGATACTAATTGTTCTGGAATTTGTTTCTCGGCGCGTTTGTTTGGGAAAAATTTGGAAAATTGGCTATCTCTTTTCTGCTCAACAGTAATAGGAATTCCAACCGCATTCTCAGAATAATTACGCCGATACTAATTGTTCTGGAATTTGTTTCTCTGCGCGTTTGTTTGGGAAAAATTTGGAAAATTGGCTATCTCTTTTTCTGCTCAACAGTAATAGGAATTCCAACCGCATTCTCAGAATAATTACGCCGATACTAATTGTTCTGGAATTTGTTTCTCTGCGCGTTTGTTTGGGAAAAATTTGGAAAATTGAGCAAAAAAAATTTTAATTATTTATTTTTAGGTAAGCTTGTATCCATATGTGATGAAGGCATTCTCGTTTCCGTTCTGGAATTTGTTTCTTCTTACCCGTGTTTGGCTAAAAATTTGGAAAATTGGCTATCTCTTTTTCTGCTCAACAGTAATAGGAATTCCAACTGCATTCTCAGAATAATTACGCCGATACTAATTGTTCTGGAATTTGTTTCTCGGCGCGTTTGTTTGGGAAAAATTTGGAAAATTGGCTATCTCTTTTTCTGCTCAACAGTAATAGGAATTCCAACCGCATTCTCAGAATAATTACGCCGATACTAATTGTTCTGGAATTTGTTTTCCCGCGTAATTTTGGGAATTTTTTGCGGCTGTCAATCTCTTTTTTTTTTTTGCCTCAGGTACACTCATGCCGAATTGAACAAAGCCCTACAGCTTGGTTATAAAGTAGTTGACTTATATGAGGTAAAAAAATTACGTTCAGTGCATCGAGCCTTTAAAAAAAATATAGGTTTGGCATTATGAAGAGTGGGACAATGAACTTTTTCGTGAATACGTTAACACTTTTGTGGGCCTTAAAGTACAAGCAAGCGGCTGGCCACCCGGTTGTGATTCCGATGAACAGCGCAGAGCATATGTTGATGAATTTAAGCGGATTGAGGGCATTCAGCTGGACCCCAACAAAATTTCAAACAATCCCGGGCTTCGAATGGTTGCGGTAAATAATTTAGAGAAATTTTCGTATAAAATCGAGTAAAAAAAAAACAGAAAATTCTGGCAAACTCACTCTGGGGAAAACTTGCACAACGAGTTGGTGGTACGGAAGTACGTTATACTCGGGCGCGTTTGTTTGGGAAAAATTTGGAAAATTGGCTATCTCTTTTTCTGCTCAACAGTAATAGGAATTCCAACCGCATTCTCAGAATAATTACGCCGATACTAATTGTTCTGGAATTTGTTTCTCTGCGCGTTTGTTTGGGAAAAATTTGGAAAATTGGCTATCTCTTTTTCTGCTCAACAGTAATAGGAATTCCAACTGCATTCTCAGAATAATTACGCCGATACTAATTGTTCTGGAATTTGTTTCTCGGCGCGTTTGTTTGGGAAAAATTTGGAAAATTGGCTATCTCTTTTTCTGCTCAACAGTAATAGGAATTCCAACCGCATTCTCAGAATAATTACGCCGATACTAATTGTTCTGGAATTTGTTTCTCTGCAGGCGAATATATGAATTTGTGTCGGGTGGCCCAAAAAATTATGGCTTTCGTCATTGTGATAGCGCAAGTGGGGAGGATGAGCGTGCTGAACTGAAAGTCCGAAGTTTTCGTCTTTCTTATTCCGCCCAGCAACTGCTAAACTTCGAGTCCATGAAGCACATTGTTTTGGAACATTACAACATTGATGGACAAATGTAATTTTTTTTTTTACAATTCCACAAAACACTCCGCCTAACATTGTATGCCACAGTGACGATGTGCTTAACATGGAAGATGTTCATGTTGTTCCGGGAAGCAGTGCGTCAATAAGAATCAAATTTCCTCAAATTGGTCGAACTCCGTGTTCGGACCTGTACACCCACGAAGCTTCTCTGCGCGTTTGGTTGGGAAAAATTTGGAAAATTGGCTATCTCTTTTTCTGCTCAACAGTAATTGGATTCCGAGAAGCGCAAACAGTTCAGCATCAGCAGGGGCAAGAATTACAGCAATTTAATGCCGAGCGTTTGTTTGGGAAAAATTTGGAAAATTGGCTATCTCTTTTTCTGCTCAACAGTAATAGGAATTCCAACCGCATTCTCAGAATAATTACGCCGATACTAATTGTTCTGGAATTTGTTTCTCTGCGCGTTTGTTTGGGAAAAATTTGGAAAATTGGCTATCTCTTTTTCTGCTCAACAGTAATAGGAATTCCAACCGCATTCTCAGAATAATTACGCCGATACTAATTGTTCTGGAATTTGTTTCTCGGCGCGTTTGTTTGGGAAAAATTTGGAAAATTGGCTATCTCTTTTTCTGCTCAACAGTAATAGGAATTCCAACCGCATTCTCAGAATAATTACGCCGATACTAATTGTTCTGGAATTTGTTTCTCGGCGCGTTTGTTTGGGAAAAATTTGGAAAATTGGCTATCTCTTTTTCTGCTCAACAGTAATAGGAATTCCAACCGCATTCTCAGAATAATTACGCCGATACTAATTGTTCTGGAATTTGTTTCTGCAACACAGCACGGGCTGATCGAAATAAAAGACATGCAAGAGTGCGTTTTTTGGGGAGACGTAGTCGTATGATGATTGCATGAAATCGTTGGGGGTCGTACTCGGAATTGAAGCCATTTTTTGCAATTTTCAAAAACTGCTCTTTTGTGAAAGGCAACAGCTGTAATTTAAACACCGCGGTACAATTTTGAATAATTAACATTTTTTATCTAGGAGAAATTAAAAAAAAAAACGGAATTTGTTTCAACAATAACACAGCAAACTTAATCACATATAAAACACCCGATGCGTATTAATCAAGCATCTTTTATGACGCTCAGACACTCAAGCGGAAACAGAGAACAATGGTCACCACCGCCAAATTGAAGAACACAGGGAAGCTGAGGATAAACGAGCTTTACGCCATGCTTCACATAGTAGTAAATACGGACCTAAAAACAATGTATATCTATACAATTGAGGAGCTGGCCAATACTAATTGTTCTGGAATTTGTTTCTCTGCGCGTTTGTTTGGGAAAAATTTGGAAAATTGGATATCTCTCAGTTCGTTGCAATGGACGCGAAAATTTTTCCAGGCAGGACGCAGATGATTGGTGCGTAACTGAAGCTGAGAGCGCAACATTTCCGAAATTTCGCGACGTTTGTTCAGCGTCTGAAGCAGAACGTGAAGCTCTTTAACAGAACATTTGTAGTGTTGGCAGAGAAAGTCAATCAGCGGGACACTCTTTTGCTTTTCGTTACAGCTACTCTGCGCGTTTGTTTGGGAAAAATTTGGAAAATTGGCTATCTCTTTTTCTGCTCAACAGTAATAGGAATTCCAACCGCATTCTCAGAATAATTACGCCGATACTAATTGTTCTGGAATTTGTTTCTCTGCGCGTTTGTTTGGGAAAAATTTGGAAAATTGGCTATCTCTTTTTCTGCTCAACAGTAATAGGAATTCCAACTGCATTCTCAGAATAATTACGCCGATACTAATTGTTCTGGAATTTGTTTCGGCATCGTCTAATTCTTCTCCCACACTAGAAATTGTTGTTGTTGTTGTTGTTGTTTGTTGTCTTTCGCTCTGGGAACGCATTGTGGAGCCAATCGGTTGCAAGAATTGCGTCCATTTGGTGTTTGAACCGCGTAAGAATGATCTAAACACACACACACTTATTTTTTATTATATGTATATATAAAATAGAAAATGTAGGTATTTTGAAACAATTTATGAAATTAAACAAATGGCTGACAATTTTCAAAAATTTGATGAAAAACATTTGCAATTCAGACACCCGTTCACGCTGACAATCTCGGGGAGCACGGGGAGTGGAAAATCGGAATGGGTGCTGCGAATGCTGAGGAATGTGAATGCGCTAGTTTCGGAACCCATCTCGCGTTTGTTTGGGAAAAATTTGGAAAATTGGCTATCTCTTTTTCTGCTCAACAGTAATAGGAATTCCAACCGCATTCTCAGAATAATTACGCCGATACTAATTGTTCTGGAATTTGTTTCTCTGCGCGTTTGTTTGGGAAAAATTTGGAAAATTGGCTATCTCTTTTTCTGCTCAACAGTAATAGGAATTCCAACCGCATTCTCAGAATAATTACGCCGATACTAATTGTTCTGGAATTTGTTTCTCTGCGCGTTTGTTTGGGAAAAATTTGGAAAATTGGCTATCTCTTTTTCTGCTCAACAGTAATAGGAATTCCAACTGCATTCTCAGAATAATTACGCCGATACTAATTGTTCTGGAATTTGTTTCTCTGCGCGTTTGTTTGGGAAAAATTTGGAAAATTGGCTATCTCTTTTCTGCTCAACAGTAATAGGAATTCCAACCGCATTCTCGAGAGTCCGGAATTGCTAACTAATTGTTCTGGAATTTGTTTCTCTGCGCGTTTGTTTGGGAAAAATTTGGAAAATTGGCTATCTCTTTTTCTGCTCAACAGTAATAGGAATTCCAACCGCATTCTCAGAATAATTACGCCGATACTAATTGTTCTGGAATTTGTTTCTCTGCGCGTTTGTTTGGGAAAAATTTGGAAAGTCAGCGCCAAATGATTGAGAACGCTTTGGATCAACAGCTGCTCTGCTTTGTGGAAATGTGTTTTAATGTGTTGAAGGGTCGTGTTCCGTTAGGGAAGCGACAAATTCAACGGTTGGGTGAACTGAAGCACCAGTTGAGGAGCTTAGCACGCGCGCGTTGCGCTAACTGCATTCTCAGAATAATTACGCCGATACTAATTGTTCTGGAATTTGTTTCTCGGCGCGTTTGTTTGGGAAAAATTTGGAAAATTGGCTATCTCTTTTTCTGCTCAACAGTAATAGGAATTCCAACCGCATTCTCAGAATAATTACGCCGATACTAATTGTTCTGGAATTTGTTTCTCGGCGCGTTTGTTTGGGAAAAATTTGGAAAATTGGCTATCTCTTTTTCTGCTCAACAGTAATAGGAATTCCAACCGCATTCTCAGAATAATTTATTTGTTCAACCCCAAGCAGCAGCAGCAGCAGCAGCAGCAGACGGTGCCGACGGCACACCAATTGGGCTTTTGCGCTCGCGCATCCAACAAATTGAGCGCAGCAGGGAGCTGAACGAAGAGCAGAAGGCCGCGCAATACCATCAGGAATTCAAACGGCTCAACAAACTGGTGCGCGAGCAGGAGGAGCAGCCGATCAATGTTCGACTTCAGCACGAAAAGGAGAGAGAAAAAAATGCAGCAACGCCGCCGCCGCCGCCGCCGCCGCCGCCGCAAACGATCGATCATTCAACGCGCGTTTGTTTGGGAAAAATTTGGAAAATTGGCTATCTCTTTTTCTGCTCACAAAGACACCACTACACACTGCATTCTCAGAATAATTACGCCGATACTAATTGTTCTGGAATTTGAAGAAAAGCAGCAGCAGCAGCAGAAACACCAAACAGCAGTGGAAATGGAGAAACGGAAAAAGAAGAGGGTGATGAAGATGATGGGGAACAGTGGGACGACGCACAATCATCATCGTCCACGGCGTCAACAGGTGGTGCCGCAGCAAAAAGAGTGCTCAGAGCAAGAGATGGGGAAGCAGGAAAAGGAGGAGGAGGAGGAGGAGAAACGGCTGATCGCCTTCAACCAAAACACAACTACCAGATGACCAAAAATGCACTGATCACACACATTCGAAAAAAGGGGCACAGTCTGGGAGTCAGTGATCAGGGAAAGGTTTTGCGCGCAGATGGGTCCGAGTTTAAAACGAGCAACGTGGAGGCAATTGTCAGCCATTTGTTGAACAGGGACAAGCGAAGCGAATTCAAAGGGCCGCCTGTGGGCTATAAGGAATTTGCTGAAAAGGCTAGAGAGGATCCGTTGCTAAAAAAGTATTTGTTTCCGGAACAGCCTCTACAATTTGGCAAAGGCCTGACTGACTTTAGGCATGGAAAAGGACATAAAAAGAAGTGCGAAGGGGGAGGAGGGAAAAGTGTCTTCAGGTTCAAACCGACACTATGGTGATAGACCGAAAGAAAGAACAGCTGTTGGACCAGCTGTACAAAGATGTTAACTCATCGGTCAGCTTTACCAGCGTTGAGCCGCTTTTGCGCGAGGCGAAAAAGGTGAACAATCAAATGAGTAGAAAGGATGTAGTGGACTATTTGGCCACCCAACGCACATACACCATTCATAGACAAGCGAAGAGGCGCTACAAACAACTACCAACACTCGCTTCTGGACTGCACACCGAATGGCAAGCAGACCTGTCTGTCTTTGACAAATTGTCGCGAGAGAATCACGGCTACAAGTACCTTCTTGTCTGCTCGACACACTGAGCAGACAGCTCTTTGTTGAGCCGGTGAAAAGCAAAAAGAGCTCCGACATGGTTGCTGCTTTTGAACGCTTGTTTAAACGCTCCAAATACATACCATGGACATTGTTGACCGACCAAGGGCTCGAATTTAAGGCAAAAGAGGTTCAGGAATATTTCAAAAATAAGAACGTGAAAAACTTTTTTATGTACACCTCGCCGCGAATTCACGCAGGGATGGCAGAGCGGGCCAACCGAACCATCAAAGAACGCCTTTATCGCTATTTCACGGAACGGGGTACCCAAAAATGGGTTGATGTGATACAGCAAATTGTGCATGGAATAAACCACTCGTACAACTCAAGCATAAAAATGCGCCCAGTTGATGTGAATTTTGAGAATGCCGAAAAGCTCAGGAAAAAACTCAAGCAGAACGCTATTGGTGGGACAGCGGAATTAAAACGGAAACAACCACAACCACGTTTCCAGGTGGGTGACCGTGTGCGCATTGAGAAGTACAAACACGTGTTCCAAAAGGGCTACACCGGACGCTTCACCAACGAAGTGTTCACTGTTGCCGAAGTGCACACTGACCGTTTTCCAGTCACGTACCGAATACGTGATGACGACGGTTCCCTGATCAAGGGCCGTTTCTATGCCAACGATCTCTGTCGTGTGCTAGTGCGCAAAAATGATGATGATGATGATGATGATGATACCCTATATGACATTGAAAAGGTCGTCCGAAAGAGGAAAAAGCAAGGTGTTGAATACGTTTTGGTGAAATGGAAAGGCTACAGTCAACGGCACAACAGCTGGATTCCTGCAAGCTCGATGACATGGAAAAATATATAAAGGGGCTCTTTTTTTTTAATTTCAAATGAGAATGCCTTCATCAAACTCATTCTATGTGATCGTTCCTTCCAACACAAATGTTGAAGGAAATCGCACAAACTCTTTTCGAGTTCGACTACCAAGAAAACTTCAATTTAATTCGGAATGGGATGTGGGCTTAGGTGTGATCATATACCCCCATTCGTGGCCCTCACTCGGCACATCAGAGGACCAATTTGTTCAAATTGAATGGAAAATTGGAGAGAATGTTCAAATACCAATTCCATCCTCTAACGTGACAAACCCCGTTGAGCTTTGGAAAAGTCTTTACAAACTGCTTGAAGAAGGCAACAAACCGTTCGCAGTTAAAGTGGAAGGCGTACAGAAAAAATTCACTGAAGCGGCCAATACAGCACGTCAATTGGGCAGAGCCGAGTACATCAATAAACAACAACAACAACAAAGAGACAAAAGAAATGTTAATGATGATGATGATGATGATGATGACGAAAACGAAGAACAATTATTAAACGCCCTTTTAGCGGGGGTTGACACGTTGCTTGACCTTTACGGAGCAACCAGTGGTGGTCTACTTGAGAGAGAAAAACGTGCAGCAACAAGCAAGGTCCCCCTGCGGAATTGGGATGACACTGAAGAGGAATATCAGAAAAAGCTTGATAAATATTTTTTGCGTCTACGTGGCCGTAATTTAGAACACTTAGAGGGACTGATAACAGAAAAGTTGAATGCGGAAATTGCACTGATGGATGACGAAGAAAGGAAGATTCTCGATCAAACCAAAGAATTAGGCATGACAGCATGGATAAAAGTTTTCCAATCAGCGTACTCTGCATGTTTCCTACATTTTGACAGTGCAACGAACAGATTTTCGTTGAAACTGGACGATCGTTATGTGCAAAAAATAAAAATTTCAGACCAATTGGCCTACATTTTGGGTTTTAACTCAACCGATTTCACTGAAAAAGAAACGATTGCAAAATTTATGCCAGACATGAGTGGAGGAGTTGCTTCTTTTCATGTTTATGCACCTGATCTAATTGAACCAATGATGATTGGTGACGTGATTGCCCCAGTTTTGCGTATCGTTACGATTCGGGGAAAACCTGACGAAATTATAGAGGAGCAGTTTCTCTCCGTCCAATACCATCGCGTACTAGTCAAAGAAATAAGTGAAATTTTCATCGAAATCAGAACATCCGGTGGTAACCTAATGCCATTTCAATACGGTACATGTACATTAAAATGTAATGTAATGTAATGTAATGTAATGTAATGTAATGTAATGTAATGTAATGTAATGTAATGTAATGTAATGTAATGTAATGTAATGTAATGTAATGTAATGTAATGTAATGTAATGTAATGTAATGTAATGTAATGTAGTCTGTAATGTAATGTAATGTAATGTAATGTAATGTAGTGTAATGTAATGTAATGTAATGTAATGTAATGTAATGTAGTGTAATGTAATGTAATGTAATGTAATGTAATGTAATGTAGTGTAATGTAATGAAATGAAATGAAATGAAATGAAATGAAATGAAATGATGTTAATTCCTACCTAATGGGAGCGCCGTGCGGACTAGAACCCCAAAGCATTTAATCAAAAGCGTTAACCACTATGCTACGGCGCTCCCATTCGCTAATTATTATTTCTAATATTTATATTCAAAAATTAATTTAAATATATATTTTTTTTAATTACAAATTAAAATAAAGCGTCAAAAATACTTGCGCAATGGATTAGAGCCCTATTCAGACCAAAATAACGAGTTCGAACAAAAGGTCGAAAAGTCGAACATTGTTCGAACTCGTTATTTTCGCTCACAGAGCACTTGTAAGACCTCAAAAGAGACTTTAAATGTTTGTACAGTGACTGGGAGCCCTGGGTTATTGAAAATAAAAAGTTCGAACAAAATGTCGAAAAGTCGAACATTGTTCGAACTCTTCAAAAATGATCAGGAAGACATTTCCAGACAGGGGTTCCTCCAAGGGGGGTCAAATGTTGTTATTTTTGCTCCAAAACGACGTTTAGACCCACTTTTAGGAGTTCGAACAAATTTCATTAACCATTTCCGGTCACAGAGCACTTGTAAGACCTCAGAAAAGAGTTTAAAGACTTGTAAATTGATTGACAGCTCTGGATTGCTGAAAATAACGAGTTCGAACAAAAGGTCGAAAAGTCGAACATTGTTCGAACTCGTTATTTTCGCTCACAGAGCACTTGTAAGACCTCAGAAAAGAGTTTAAAGACTTGTAAGTTGATTGACAGCTCTGGATTGCTGAAAATAACGAGTTCGAACAAAAGGTCGAAAAGTCGAACATTGTTCGAACTCTACAAAAATGAGAAGGAAGACATTTCCAGACAGGGGGTTGCTCCAAGGGGTGTCAAAATGTTGTTATTTTTGCTCCAAAACGACGTTTAGACCCACTTTTAGGAGTTCGAACAAATTTCATTAACCATTTCCGGTCACAGAGCACTTGTAAGACCTCAGAAAAGAGTTTAAAGACTTGTAAGTTGATTGACAGCTCTGGATTGCTGAAAATAACGAGTTCGAACAAAAGGTCGAAAAGTCGAACATTGTTCGAACTCGTTATTTTCGCTCACAGAGCACTTGTAAGACCTCAGAAAAGAGTTTAAAGACTTGTAAATTGATTGACAGCTCTGGATTGCTGAAAATAACGAGTTCGAACAAAAGGTCGAAAAGTCGAACATTGTTCGAACTCGTTATTTTCGCTCACAGAGCACTTGTAAGACCTCAGAAAAGAGTTTAAAGACTTGTAAATTGATTGACAGCTCTGGATTGCTGAAAATAACGAGTTCGAACAAAAGGTCGAAAAGTCGAACATTGTTCGAACTCGTTATTTTCGCTCACAGAGCACTTGTAAGACCTCAGAAAAGAGTTTAAAGACTTGTAAATTGATTGACAGCTCTGGATTGCTGAAAATAACGAGTTCGAACAAAAGGTCGAAAAGTCGAACATTGTTCGAACTCTACAAAAATGATCAGGAAGACATTTCCAGACAGGGGGTTGCTCCAAGGGGGGTCAAAATGTTGTTATTTTTGCTCCAAAACGACGTTTAGACCCACTTTTAGGAGTTCGAACAAATTTCATTAACCATTTCCGGTCACAGAACATTTCTAAGACCTCAGAAAAGAGTTTAAAGACTTGTAAGTTGATTGACAGCTCTGGATTGCTGAAAATAACGAGTTCGAACAAAAGGTCGAAAAGTCGAACATTGTTCGAACTCTACAAAAATGATCAGGAAGACATTTCCAGACAGGGCGTTGCTCCAAGGGGGGTCAAAATGTTGTTATTTTTGCTCCAAAACGACGTTTAGACCTACTTTTAGGAGTTCGAACAAATTTCATTAACCATTTCCGGTCACAGAACATTTCTAAGATTTCAGAAAAGAGTTTAAAGACTTGTAAGTTGATTGACAGCTCTGGATTGCTGAAAATAACGAGTTCGAACAAAAGGTCGAAAAGTCGAACATTGTTCGAACTCGTTATTTTCGCTCACAGAGCACTTGTAAGACCTCAGAAAAGAGTTTAAAGACTTGTAAATTGATTGACAGCTCTGGATTGCTGAAAATAACGAGTTCGAACAAAAGGTCGAAAAGTCGAACATTGTTCGAACTCTACAAAAATGATCAGGATTAGGTCTAAAATCTGAATTAAATAAAAATGAATATTAAGTAGCGTAATAAAGTGATTTAATACATTTTACTTAAAGTAATTTTAAAATGCATTTTTTCATTTGAAAATATTCTTTTTCATATTAGAAAATTAATATATAAAAACGAATATAATTAAGGAATTAATATTTATTATAAAATGAGAAGCAAAGGGGAAAATTTTTCACCATTTAGTTAACAATTATCCCATTCCTTTGAACTCACCCTGTGGCCAAGTGGTTAAGCTCCTCGCTTCCACTCTCAACGGTTCGAGTCCACTACCATGTTTTTGATTTTTCACAATTTTTCGGAATTTCATCATAAAGTCAACAATTATCCCATACCTTTCAACTGCCCCTGTGGCCAAGTGGTTAAGCTCCTCGCTTCCACTCTCAACGGTTCGAGACCGCGACCATGTTTTTGATTTTCCACAATTTATCGGAAATAGTCGCGCAGCTCTCGCTCGTTTAAATTAATTAATTAAAATTTAAATTAATTAAATTCTCGCGCACAAGTCCATCCAATAGGTTTCGGTTGAAGGGATCAAAGATCATCCAATAGGTATGGGGGGGTCAAATAAAATTATCGATTAATAAATTTTAAAAAACAAATTAAATTAAAGTCGATTTCATTAGTCAGAGAAATCATAGAATGTACTCTCTCTCTCTCTCTCTCTCTCGAGGAGACCATCCAATAGGTTTGGGTTTGTGGAAGGGGATGTCAGAGAAAAAAAAAGTAGAACCCAATCAAAATTATTGAAACCAAAAATCAATCGATAATTTGATTGGGAATATTATCTACTTATCGGCGTAATTATTCTGAGAATGCAGTTGGAATTCCTATTACTGTTGAGCAGAAAAAGAGATAGCCAATTTTCCAAATTTTTCCCAAACAAACGCGCAGAGAAACAAATTCCAGAACAATTAGTATCGGCGTAATTATTCTGAGAATGCGGTTGGAATTCCTATTACTGTTGAGCAGAAAAAGAGATAGCCAATTTTCCAAATTTTTCCCAAACAAACGCGCCGAGAAACAAATTCCAGAACAATTAGTATCGGCGTAATTATTCTGAGAATGCGGTTGGAATTCCTATTACTGTTGAGCAGAAAAAGAGATAATAGCCAATTTTCCAAATTTTTCCCAAACAAACGCGCCGAGAAACAAATTCCAGAACAATTAGTATCGGCGTAATTATTCTGAGAATGCGGTTGGAATTCCTATTACTGTTGAGCAGAAAAAGAGATAGCCAATTTTCCAAATTTTTCCCAAACAAACGCGCCGAGAAACAAATTCCAGAACAATTAGTATCGGCGTAATTATTCTGAGAATGCGGTTGGAATTCCTATTACTGTTGAGCAGAAAAAGAGATAGCCAATTTTCCAAATTTTTCCCAAACAAACGCGCCGAGAAACAAATTCCAGAACAATTAGTATCGGCGTAATTATTCTGAGAATGCGGTTGGAATTCCTATTACTGTTGAGCAGAAAAAGAGATAGTCAATTTTCCAAATTTTTCCCAAACAAACGCGCAGAGAAACAAATTCCAGAACAATTAGTATCGGCGTAATTATTCTGAGAATGCGGTTGGAATTCCTATTACTGTTGAGCAGAAAAAGAGATAGCCAATTTTCCAAATTTTTCCCAAACAAACGCGCCGAGAAACAAATTCCAGAACAATTAGTATCGGCGTAATTATTCTGAGAATGCAGTTGGAATTCCTATTACTGTTGAGCAGAAAAAGAGATAGCCAATTTTCCAAATTTTTCCCAAACAAACGCGCCGAGAAACAAATTCCAGAACAATTAGTATCGGCGTAATTATTCTGAGAATGCGGTTGGAATTCCTATTACTGTTGAGCAGAAAAAGAGATAGCCAATTTTCCAAATTTTTCCCAAACAAACGCGCCGAGAAACAAATTCCAGAACAATTAGTATCGGCGTAATTATTCTGAGAATGCGGTTGGAATTCCTATTACTGTTGAGCAGAAAAAGAGATAGCCAATTTTCCAAATTTTTCCCAAACAAACGCGCCGAGAAACAAATTCCAGAACAATTAGTATCGGCGTAATTATTCTGAGAATGCGGTTGGAATTCCTATTACTGTTGAGCAGAAAAAGAGATAGCCAATTTTCCAAATTTTTCCCAAACAAACGCGCCGAGAAACAAATTCCAGAACAATTAGTATCGGCGTAATTATTCTGAGAATGCGGTTGGAATTCCTATTACTGTTGAGCAGAAAAAGAGATAGTCAATTTTCCAAATTTTTCCCAAACAAACGCGCAGAGAAACAAATTCCAGAACAATTAGTATCGGCGTAATTATTCTGAGAATGCGGTTGGAATTCCTATTACTGTTGAGCAGAAAAAGAGATAGCCAATTTTCCAAATTTTTCCCAAACAAACGCGCCGAGAAACAAATTCCAGAACAATTAGTATCGGCGTAATTATTCTGAGAATGCAGTTGGAATTCCTATTACTGTTGAGCAGAAAAAGAGATAGCCAATTTTCCAAATTTTTCCCAAACAAACGCGCAGAGAAACAAATTCCAGAACAATTAGTATCGGCGTAATTATTCTGAGAATGCGGTTGGAATTCCTATTACTGTTGAGCAGAAAAAGAGATAGCCAATTTTCCAAATTTTTCCCAAACAAACGCGCAGAGAAACAAATTCCAGAACAATTAGTATCGGCGTAATTATTCTGAGAATGCGGTTGGAATTCCTATTACTGTTGAGCAGAAAAAGAGATAGCCAATTTTCCAAATTTTTCCCAAACAAACGCGCCGAGAAACAAATTCCAGAACAATTAGTATCGGCGTAATTATTCTGAGAATGCAGTTGGAATTCCTATTACTGTTGAGCAGAAAAAGAGATAGCCAATTTTCCAAATTTTTCCCAAACAAACGCGCAGAGAAACAAATTCCAGAACAATTAGTATCGGCGTAATTATTCTGAGAATGCGGTTGGAATTCCTATTACTGTTGAGCAGAAAAAGAGATAGCCAATTTTCCAAATTTTTCCCAAACAAACGCGCCGAGAAACAAATTCCAGAACAATTAGTATCGGCGTAATTATTCTGAGAATGCAGTTGGAATTCCTATTACTGTTGAGCAGAAAAAGAGATAGCCAATTTTCCAAATTTTTCCCAAACAAACGCGCAGAGAAACAAATTCCAGAACAATTAGTATCGGCGTAATTATTCTGAGAATGCGGTTGGAATTCCTATTACTGTTGAGCAGAAAAAGAGATAGCCAATTTTCCAAATTTTTCCCAAACAAACGCGCCGAGAAACAAATTCCAGAACAATTAGTATCGGCGTAATTATTCTGAGAATGCAGTTGGAATTCCTATTACTGTTGAGCAGAAAAAGAGATAGCCAATTTTCCAAATTTTTCCCAAACAAACGCGCAGAGAAACAAATTCCAGAACAATTAGTATCGGCGTAATTATTCTGAGAATGCGGTTGGAATTCCTATTACTGTTGAGCAGAAAAAGAGATAGCCAATTTTCCAAATTTTTCCCAAACAAACGCGCCGAGAAACAAATTCCAGAACAATTAGTATCGGCGTAATTATTCTGAGAATGCGGTTGGAATTCCTATTACTGTTGAGCAGAAAAAGAGATAGCCAATTTTCCAAATTTTTCCCAAACAAACGCGCCGAGAAACAAATTCCAGAACAATTAGTATCGGCGTAATTATTCTGAGAATGCGGTTGGAATTCCTATTACTGTTGAGCAGAAAAAGAGATAGCCAATTTTCCAAATTTTTCCCAAACAAACGCGCAGAGAAACAAATTCCAGAACAATTAGTATCGGCGTAATTATTCTGAGAATGCGGTTGGAATTCCTATTACTGTTGAGCAGAAAAAGAGATAGCCAATTTTCCAAATTTTTCCCAAACAAACGCGCCGAGAAACAAATTCCAGAACAATTAGTATCGGCGTAATTATTCTGAGAATGCGGTTGGAATTCCTATTACTGTTGAGCAGAAAAAGAGATAGCCAATTTTCCAAATTTTTCCCAAACAAACGCGCAGAGAAACAAATTCCAGAACAATTAGTATCGGCGTAATTATTCTGAGAATGCGGTTGGAATTCCTATTACTGTTGAGCAGAAAAAGAGATAGCCAATTTTCCAAATTTTTCCCAAACAAACGCGCCGAGAAAAAAATTCCAGAACAATTAGTATCGGCGTAATTATTCTGAGAATGCAGTTGGAATTCCTATTACTGTTGAGCAGAAAAAGAGATAGCCAATTTTCCAAATTTTTCCCAAACAAACGCGCAGAGAAACAAATTCCAGAACAATTAGTATCGGCGTAATTATTCTGAGAATGCGGTTGGAATTCCTATTACTGTTGAGCAGAAAAAGAGATAGCCAATTTTCCAAATTTTTCCCAAACAAGCGCGCCGAGAAACAAATTCCAGAACAATTAGTATCGGCGTAATTATTCTGAGAATGCGGTTGGAATTCCTATTACTGTTGAGCAGAAAAAGAGATAATTCTCTGCGCGTTTGTTTGGGAAAAATTTGGAAAATTGATATCTCTTTTCTGCTCAACAGTATCGGCGTAATTATTCTGAGAATGCGGTTGGAATTCCTATTACTGTTGAGCAGAAAAAGAGATAGCCAATTTTCCAAATTTTTCCCAAACAAACGCGCGGCTAATCTCTTTTTCTGCTCAACAGTAATAGTAATTATTCTGAGAATGCGGTTGGAATTCCTATTACTGTTGAGCAGAAAATGAGATAGCCAATTTTCCAAATTTTTCCCAAACAAACATTGGCTATCTCTTTTTCTGCTCAACAGTAATAGGAATTCCAACCGCATTCTCAGAATAATTACGCCGATACTAATTGTTCTGGAATTTGTTTCTCGGCGCGTTTGTTTGGGAAAAATTTGGAAAATTGCGAGAAACAAATTCCAGAACAATTAGTATCGGCGTAATTATTCTGAGAATGCGGTTGGAATTCCTATTACTGTTGAGCAGAAAAAGAGATAGCCAATTTTCCAAATTTTTCCAAACAAACGCGCCCGAGAAACAAATTCCAGAACAATTAGTATCGGCGTAATTATTCTGAGAATGCGGTTGGAATTCCTATTACTGTTGAGCAGAAAAAGAGATAGCCAATTTTCCAAATTTTTCCCAAAAAAAACGCGCCGAGAAACAAATTCCAGAACAATTAGTATCGGCGTAATTATTCTGAGAATGCGGTTGGAATTCCTATTACTGTTGAGCAGAAAAAGAGATAGCCAATTTTCCAAATTTTTCCCAAACAAACGCGCCGAGAAACAAATTCCAGAACAATTAGTATCGGCGTAATTATTCTGAGAATGCAGTTGGAATTCCTATTACTGTTGAGCAGAAAAAGAGATAGCCAATTTTCCAAATTTTTCCAAAACAAACGCGCAGAGAAACAAATTCCAGAACAATTAGTATCGGCGTAATTATTCTGAGAATGCGGTTGGAATTCCTATTACTGTTGAGCAGAAAAAGAGATAGCCAATTTTCAAATTTTTCCCAAACAAACGCGCCGAGAAACAAATTCCAGAACAATTAGTATCGGCGTAATTATTCTGAGAATGCGGTTGGAATTCCTATTACTGTTGAGCAGAAAAGTTTCTCGGCGCGTTTGTTTGGGAAAAATTTGGAAAATTGGCTATCTCTTTTTCTGCTCAACAGTAATAGGAATTCCAACCGCATTCTCAGAATAATTACGCCCCTATTACTGTTGAGCAGAAAAAGAGATAGCCAATTTTCCAAATTTTTCCAAAGAAAATTGGCTATCTCTTTTTCTGCTCAACAGTAATAGGAATTCCAACCGCATTCTCAGAATAATTACGCCGATACTAATTGTTCTGGAATTTGTTTCTCGGCGCGTTTGTTTGGGAAAAATTTGGAAAATTGGCTATCTCTTTTTCTGCTCAACAGTAATAGGAATTCCAACCGCATTCTCAGAATAATTACGCCGATACTAATTGTTCTGGAATTTGTTTCTCGCGCGTTTGTTTGGGAAAAATTTGGAAAATTGGCTATCTCTTTTTCTGCTCAACAGTAATAGGAATTCCAACCGCATTCTCAGAATAATTACGCCGATACTAATTGTTCTGGAATTTGTTTCTCTGCGCGTTTTGGGAAAAATTTGGAAAAAAACAAACGCGCCGAGAAACAAATTCCAGAACAATTAGTATCGGCGTAATTATTCTGAGAATGCGGTTGGAATTCCTATTACTGTTGAGCAGAAAATGAGATAGCCAATTTTCCAAATTTTTCCAAAGCTATCTCTTTTTCTGCTCAACAGTAATAGGAATTCCAACCGCATTCTCAGAATAATTACGCCTTGGAATTCCTATTACTGATTTGTTTCTCTGCGCGTTTGTTTGGGAAAAATTTGGAAAATTGGCTATCTCTTTTTCTGCTCAACAGTAATAGGAATTCCAACTGCATTCTCAGAATAATTACGCCGATACTAATTGTTCTGGAATTTGTTTCTCGGCGCGTTTGTTTGGGAAAAATTTGGAAAATTGGCTATCTCTTTTTCTGCTCAACAGTAATAGGAATTCCAACCGCATTCTCAGAATAATTAGTTGGAATTCCTATTACTGTTGAGCAGAAAAAGAGATAGCCAATTTTCCAAATTTTTCCCAAACAAACGCGCCAGAAACAAATTCCAGAACAATTAGTATCGGCGTAATTATTCTGAGAATGCGGTTGGAATTCCTATTACTGTTGAGCAGAAAAAGAGATAGCCAATTTTCCAAATTTTTCCCAAACAAACGCGCGAGAAACAAATTCCAGAACAATTAGTATCGGCGTAATTATTCTGAGAATGCGGTTGGAATTCCTATTACTGTTTAGAATTTGTTTCTCGCGCGTTTGTTTGGGAAAAATTTGGAAAATTGGCTATCTCTTTTTCTGCTCAACAGTAATAGGAATTCCAACCGCATTCTCAGAATAATTACGCCGATACTAATTGTTCTGGAATTTGTTTCTCTGCGCGTTTGTTTGGGAAAAATTTGGAAAATTGGCTATCTCTTTTTCTGCTCAAAACAATTAGTATCGGCGTAATTATTCTGAGAATGCGGTTGGAATTCCTATTACTGTTGAGCAGAAAAAGAGATAGCCAATTTTCCAAATTTTTCCCAAACAAACGCGTCGAGAAACAAATTCCAGAACAATTAGTATCGCGTAATTATTCTGAGAATGCGGTTGGAATTCCTATTACTGTTGAGCAGAAAATCTCTGCGCGTTTGTTTGGGAAAAATTTGGAAAATTGGCTATCTCTTTTTCTGCTCAACAGTAATAGGAATGGCGTAATTATTCTGAGAATGCGGTTGGAATTCCTATTACTGTTGAGCAGAAAAAGAGATAGCCAATTTTCCAAATTTTTCCCAAACAAACGCGCCGAGAAACAAATTCCAGAACAATTAGTATCGGCGTAATTATTCTGAGAATGCGGTTGGAATTCCTATTACTGTTGAGCAGAAAAAAGAGGCGCGTTTGTTTGGGAAAAATTTGGAAAATTGGCTATCTCTTTTTCTGCTCAACAGTAATAGGAATTCCAACCGCATTCTCAGAATAATTACGCCGATACTAATTGTTCTGAGCAGAAAATCTGCGCGTTTGTTTGGGAAAAATTTGGAAAATTGGCTATCTCTTTTTCTGCTCAACAGTAATAGGAATTCAAGCGTAATTATTCTGAGAATGCGGTTGGAATTCCTATTACTGTTGAGCAGAAAAAGAGATAGCCAATTTTCCAAATTTTTCCCAAACAAACGCGCCGAGAAACAAATTCCAGAACAATTAGTATCGGCGTAATTATCTGAGAATGCGGTTGGAATTCCTATTACTGTTGAGCAGAAAATGAGATAGCCAATTTTCCAAATTTTTCCCGAACAAACGCGTCTGAGAAACAAATTCCAGAACAATTAGTATCGGCGTAATTATTCTGAGAATGCGGTTGGAATTCCTATTACTGTTGAGCAGAAAAAGAGATAGCCAATTTTCCAAATTTTTCCCAAACAAACGCGCCGAGAAAAAAATTCCAGAACAATTAGTATCGGCGTAATTATTCTGAGAATGCGGTTGGAATTCCTATTACTGTTGAGCAGAAAAAGAGATAGCCAATTTTCCAAATTTTCACAAACAAACGCGCAGAGAAACAAGCTCAACAGTAAGGAATTCCAACCGCATTCTCAGAATAATTACGCCGATACTAATTGTTCTGGAATTTGTTTCTCTGCGCGCCAATTTTCCAAATTTTTCCCAAACAAACGCGCCGAGAAACAAATTCCAGAACAATTAGTATCGGCGTAATTATTCTGAGAATGCGGTTGGAATTCCTATTACTGTTGAGCAGAAAAAGAGATAGCCAATTTTCCAAATTTTTCCCAAACAAACGCGCCTCTTTTTCTGCTCAACAGTAATAGGAATTCCAACCGCATTCTCAGAATAATTACGCCGATACTAATTGTTCTGGAATTTGTTTCTCTGCGCGTTTGTTTGGGAAAAATTTGGAAAATACGCGCAGAGAAACAAATTCCAGAACAATTAGTATCGGCGTAATTATTCTGAGAATGCGGTTGGAATTCCTATTACTGTTGAGCAGAAAAAGAGATAGCCAATTTTCCAAATTTTTCCCAAACAAACGCGCCGAGAAACAAATTCCAGAACAATTAGTATCGGCGTAATTATTCTGAGAATGCGGTTGGAATTCCTATTACTGTTGAGCAGAAAAAGAGATAGCCAATTTTCCAAATTTTTCCCAAACAAACGCGCCGAGAAACAAATTCCAGAACAATTAGTATCGGCGTAATTATTCTGAGAATGCGGTTGGAATTCCTATTACTGTTGAGCAGAAAAAGAGATAGCCAATTTTCCAAATTTTTTCCCAAACAAACGCGCCGAGAAACAAATTCCAGAACAATTAGTATCGGCGTAATTATTCTGAGAATGCAGTTGGAATTCCTATTACTGTTGAGCAGAAAAAGAGATAGCCAATTTTCCAAATTTTCCCAAACAAACGCGCATCTCTTTTTCTGCTCAACAGTAATAGGAATTCCAACCGCATTCTCAGAATAATTACGCCGATACTAATTGTTCTGGAATTTGTTTCTAGCCAATTTTCCAAATTTTTCCCAAACAAACGCGCCGAGAAACAAATTCCAGAACAATTAGTATCGGCGTAATTATTCTGAGAATGCGGTTGGAATTCCTATTACTGTTGAGCAGAAAATGAGATAGCCAATTTTCCAAATTTTTCATTTGGAAAATTGGCTATCTCTTTTTCTGCTCAACAGTAATAGGAATTCCAACTGCATTCTCAGAATAATTACGCCGATACTAATTGTTCTGGAATTTGTTTCTCTGCGCGTTTGTTTGGGAAAAATTTGGAAAATTGGCTATCTCTTTTCTGCTCAACAGTAATAGGAATTCCAACCGCATTCTCAGAATAATTACGCCGTATTACTGTTGAGCAGAAAAAGAGATAGCCAATTTTCCAAATTTTTTAACAAACAAACGCGCCGAGAAACAAATTCCAGAACAATTAGTATCGGCGTAATTATTCTGAGAATGCAGTTGGAATTCCTATTACTGTTGAGCAGAAAAAGAGATAGCCAATTTTCCAAATTTT
>CP049708.1:46538-84528 GCA_004148225.2 Heterodera glycines
AATAAATGTGTGAGTTTTCCAGAATTGCCCGGATTCATGATCAGCTACCCTGAAAACCATTCGAAATACGCTTTCATGATTTTGGTAAGAATAATTTTTTTGAAAATATGTTCGGATGCGGGGTTCGGAATTGGCAGAAAAAGAAAGCCTAATTCTTATTCAGCACTCCAAAACGCGCCTTGAAACGTTTTAAAAATTTCGGGACCAGTAAAACACATTATTATCGTTTAATTTTAGCTGCAAAAGAAAAATTCAAAAATAAAATTAAAATTAAAAATCTGAGAAAGAACGAATTCTCGTCAAAAACCAATTTACAAAGCAAGCGTCCGGAGGGCCAATAGGCGCTCCGGGAAAACTCTGAAAATTTATGTTCATTTGCTAAATAAATTTATGAAGAATATAAAAAGATGTAACTTATTGCTGATTTAAGGCTTGATTTAAAAAACTAATTGAGAAGAGAAATATTTTTTGTTTTTATGAGATTTGGTAGAAGATTTTGTCCACCAAAAAGTGGACATCCGAATGCTCAGCTGTGCTCAGTATCAACTTTATCCCATCAATCACTGATTTGGACATGAGAAACTGAAATATTTGTTAGATTATGATACATAAAATGATGACAATTATGTCATCTTTTATTGTCTCCTCGAAAATCTCCATTTTTTTAATAAAAATAAAATTTTTAAAAATGGTAAATATACAAATAAAAGTACATAACTAAAAAAGTGTATTTGGAAAAAGAGACACAAATTGGAGACATTCTTTTAGGGGAAGGCACAAACAAAAAATTACGGCAAAATGATGACCTAAAAAAGAGGCTAAGACCAGAAAAGAATTTGATGGATTGAATTAATCTCTTTTTTTCTAATAAAATGAATTGAAAATTAATTCCCTTCATTTTTAACAGTGTAAAAAACAACATTTGCTTCTTCTCTCCAATTAACTTTTTTACCATCATTACCAATTTGTACAAATTTTGCATATAAATAGAGAAAATAAAACTTCTGAATACTTTTCCATTTTGTGGCTACACCTCAAAAATTTAAAAAAGGCAAACAAAAGGATGTGCAAAAAAAAATTTTTTTCATTTATATAAATTAATTTGCAAAAAAAAAATATTTTCTCATATATGAAGAATCAACAAAATGTACAATTCAGATCCACAGAAGCCTACAGTACCTTGGCCTTTTTTCGGAATGCTTACAGCAATCATACTGTAGATTGATTAAGTTGAAAGTGAGCGCCGACTCTTCTTGGAAATTTAACTGAATCTGAGGTTATTAGTAACTTCTCCATGCTCTAAATAGTAGGAAAAACGATGATTTTTTAAGAAAATTTTTATTAAATATCCAAAAAAAATCCCAAAATTTCGCAATTTTTTCGTACATATTTTCATTTTTTTTGTTACAAAAATTTTTTTGAAAATGTATGCCTAAAAATAGTTTTTTTTTTCAAATAAAAAAATACCAAAAATTATTTTTAAAATATGATTCTAAGCCTATTTTTGTACCTATTTCAGCATTTACGAAGAATTTTTTTTACAAAAAATAACCATTAAAAAATTTTATTTACATATTTGGTATATATTTTGACCACTTGTACATATTTTTGATTTCCTTAGTATTACATAATCCCTTATGTTTGATTATTTATTCAAAATTTCAAACTGAAAATTCACCCGCTTCGGGGTTGGAACTTAAGTTTTTGCGTGACGGCCCTACCGGATTAATCCTATTCACGCAAATCCCGCAATTCTAAAAATGAGGGATATTCAAAAGGGATTTTATGTGGTTTGTTTTTGTTTAATCCCATTTTTTTAATCTAAGACATTTTCTTACATAGCACCTTTCAGTTGGCAGCCCTGGTTTTTCCGCTAATAAAATATTGTTTTAAGTCGATTTTTCATATTTTTATTGCGTTTCCTTCACGCTACTATTAGTTTTAGAAAATTGTCCAATTAAGATGTCATATACAATGGCCGAACTTAAAGCTATTATTAGCCGCTTAACTGCTATTGAAAAATTAATTTCAACCAACAACAACAACACCTTGGCAACCGAAATGACTGCGCAGTTCAGCGCCATTGCGGAACGCCTGGGTGAAATTGAGCGCAAAATTAACAACAATGGCATTGGCAGCGCGGAGGAGAAAGAACGAAAAAGGAGCCTTGTGCTCATCGGTCTTCCGGAATCGGAGGAGGAAGTGCCATCACTGCGTGCGAAGGATGACGCGAAAACGGTGGAGGAAGTGTTGGACCGGCTGGACGTGGAAGTGTGCCCGCAAATGGTCTACAGGATGGGCAGGAGGATTGACGAGAAGAGGAAAGGACCGCGCTTGGTGAAGGTGGTCCTGCCGGCTTCAACCTTCCAACGTTTTGCGCTGATGCAGTGGGGGCGTCGTCGGACGGAGCTGAAGAAGAGGCCTGGATGGGAGCGTCTTCTGGTCAGGCCATCCCTGACGAAGGAGGAGTTGGAAATTGAGCGGGAACAGCGCCAAAAGAAGTGGATGGAATTTGGAAAGAAGAAAACGGGGGAAAACATCACGACGCGACGCGGAGGCAATGAAAAAAACTTTTGAGGTCACCTCCTTTTTTAAATTGTTTATATTTCAATGCACGAAGTTTGGCGAACAAATTGGACAAGTTAAGGTTTTTGTTATTAGAAAATAGGTTTAAAATCATTGCTGTATCTGAGAGTTGGTTGAGTAACAAAATAGAAAACCCCCAAATTTTGGAAAATCTCCCCTATTCTATAATAAGATCAGATAGACTTAACAAAAAAGGTGGCGGGGTTGCTTTCATAATATCGAATTTAATTCCTTTTGAAATTATCAAAACTACAAAAAACAAAAATTCTGATATATAATTTTAGGTAAAATAAATTTACAAAATAACGAATCCTTTTCTTTTTCCAAAAACCCTGTAAAAAATGAATTCATTATAAGAACAGCTTATTGCTCAACCAATGTTAGATACAACTCGTTCTTTATTCGAACCTCTCGTCTCTATAGACTTTTACCTAAAGAGACGAGATTACTAAATCCAAATGAGTTTGCCAAACTTCTTGAAAGATCTGATCTTAATTTGTTGATTTCTTTGCCACCCCAACTCCAAAAGTGACCAATTGATTGTTTTGACATTATTATTTCATTATTTCTTTATTTTTCGGCGTCACGCTTTTGCGTATAAATGATTGATTGATTGATTGAAATCTTATTTTTGGGGTCCGAATTTTAGTTTTTGAGCCATTTTGTCTTATTTTGAAAAAAAACATGGAAACTCTGTTTTATTTACCTGCTGAATTTTCCCTCTAACCCTCCCCCTGCGGTCTAAATTTTTTTTGTTGTGTATCGATTATTTTTACATGCTTTCGGATGTGAACTGTCTGACTTCTCGCTGTCTCCACTCCTACACAAACACAAAAACAAAACGAAACAAATATTCATAAAACAAATATTGCTGATAATTTCGCAACTTTTAAAAAAATCATTGTTTTGTTTTTCATTTTTTTGACCTGCACCACCGGGGAAAAAACTCATAAAAATAGAGGGAAAAATTGGCATAGATCCATAAAATTTGGCAAATACCTTTTTAAACAATATGAAAGTTTCAGCAAATTTTTGGCCAACGATTTTTCAAAATTTGAAAAGACTTTCAAAAATATCAAAAATTATGGTAAAACTAAAATTCGTTTTTTTTTAAATTTTTATTTTTATCCCTTTTATAAATGCGCCTCATTTCAGAGCTAATTACCGAAGACAAAAATTTTGATTAAATTTCCGAGTGCAAATTTTTAGATAAAATGCCATCGTCGGTGGGACTGATGAGACATTTGTTGAGCACGGGTGAGCATTCGGATGTGCACTTTTTGGTGGGGGACGGAGACGCAAAAGAGGCGAGTTTAATTAAAAATAAAAATTTAATTTTAATTTTTCAATTGCAATTTCATTAATTATCCACGTTTTTTAAAGGTTTTGCCAGCACATCAGCTTATTTTGAAGAGCGCTTCCGATGTTTTTGAGGCAATGTTCCGTTTTGACGCCAAAAAAGAAAGACCGGAAAATGGTAAAAAAAAAAAATAATTTTAAGGGAAAATAACAATTATGTTATTTGTTCTTCATTTTGTCTCTGCTAATTTCCCTAATTAATTTAACAATTAGTTTCTGGTAATTGTCCTGATGTTGTGGAGATACCTGACATTGAAGCAGAAGCGTTCAAAGTGATGTTGAGCTTCATTTACACGGATGATTTAAGTGATTTGAATGGAGACAATGCAATGGCAGTGCTTTACGCCGGTGGTTTTATTTTTAAATTTAATTTATTAATTATTTTTTAATTAGCCAAAAAGTACAATATCCCTGATTTGGTCGACCGGTCTTTGCAAATTCCAATCCCTGAATTGCGCAATGTTTTCTTTGCGTATGACCAGGCTCTCATTTTCGACTTGGAGGTGAGAAAAACAAATTTATTTTTAATAATGCTTTTGTTCGAATTTGAGTTCGAAATTCGTCGAAATTGTGTGAGATTCATGATCCAAGTGTAAGCAATTTTTAAGGATTTTTCCATCAAATGTTTGCGTTACATTTGTCAAAATGCGGGCCAATTGTTTGGATCAGATGACTTTTTGCAAATTGATCAGAAAATATTGTGCAATCTTCTCGAGAGTGATCGTTTGTTACTCAGCGATGAATTTGAAATTTGGAAAACTGTAATTTCAATTTAATTTTTTATTTTCATTTTTTAATTTCGATATTTTTTTCTATTTAGGCACTCCGTTGGGCCGATGAAAAATGTCGTCAGAATGGCATTGAATGCTCCTCGGGAAATCGTCGTTCAGTACTTGGACCGGCACTGTTCAAAATTCGTTTTCCAAATATCCATGAGGAGGATTTTGCCAAATGCGTCGGTAAAGAATAGAATAAAATAACCAAAAATTTTTAGATGCCCATATATACAAAATTATGGCAAGGTGTACACTAAGCAAATAGTTTTACTAACCCAAATCTGAGGTTAGTTAGGAATTAAGTTTCGTACACTTTGGCACGCAAAGCCCCTAAATAGAATTTAAGAAGTCTTTACTCTTGACAGAAATTTAAATTTGTACTTAAAATTATTTTACAAAGAATACCGAAGTCAATTGTAAAGATTTCTGTCCTTATTCCCTTTTGAGATTCACATTTTTTATTTGTTTCCAAATCTTGTCGGTCTGGCGAGTTTAATTAAAAATAAAAATTAATTTTAATTTTTCAATTGCAATTTCATTAATTATCCACGTTTTTAAAGGTTTTGCCAGCACATCAGCTTATTTTGAAGAGCGCTTCCGATGTTTTTGAGGCAATGTTCCGTTTTGACGCCAAAAAAGAAAGACCGGAAAATGGTAAAAAAAAAATAATAATTTTAAGGGAAAATAACAATTATGTTATTTGTTCTTCATTTTGTCTCTGCTAATTTCCCTAATAAATTTAACAATTAGTTTCTGGTAATTGTCCTGATGTTGTGGAGATACCTGACATTGAAGCAGAAGCGTTCAAAGTGATGTTGAGCTTCATTTACACGGATGATTTAAGTGATTTGAATGGAGACAATGCAATGGCAGTGCTTTACGCCGGTGGTTTTATTTTTAAATTTAATTTATTAATTATTTTTTAATTAGCCAAAAAGTACAATATCCCTGATTTGGTCGACCGGTCTTTGCAAATTCCAATCCCTGAATTGCGCAATGTTTTCTTTGCGTATGACCAGGCTCTCATTTTCGACTTGGAGGTGAGAAAAACAAATTTATTTTTAATAATGCTTTTGTTCGAATTTGAGTTCGAAATTCGTCGAAATTGTGTGAGATTTCATGATCCAAGTGTAAGCAATTTTTAAGGATTTTTCCATCAAATGTTTGCGTTACATTTGTCAAAATGCGGGCCAATTGTTTGGATCAGATGACTTTTTGCAAATTGATCAGAAAATATTGTGCAATCTTCTCGAGAGTGATCGTTTGTTACTCAGCGATGAATTTGAAATTTGGAAAACTGTAATTTCAATTTAATTTTTTATTTTCATTTTTTAATTTCGATATATTTTTTCTATTTAGGCACTCCGTTGGGCCGATGAAAAATGTCGTCAGAATGGCATTGAATGCTCCTCGGGAAATCGTCGTTCAGTACTTGGACCGGCACTGTTCAAAATTCGTTTTCCAAATATCCATGAGGAGGATTTTGCCAAATGCGTCGGTAAAGAATAGAATAAAATAACCAAAAATTTTTAGATGCCCATATATACAAAATTATGGCAAGGTGTACACTAAGCAAATAGTTTTACTAACCCTAATCTGAGGTTAGTTAGGAATTAAGTTTCGTACACTTTGGCACGCATAAGCCCCTAAATAGAATTTAAGAAGTCTTTACTCTTGACAGAAATTTAAATTTGTACTTAAAATTATTTTACAAAGAATACCGAAGTCAATTGTAAAGATTTCTGTCCTTATTCCCTTTTGAGATTCACATTTTTTATTTGTTTCCAAATCTTGTCGGTCTGCTTTGCGACCATGATGAGATTTGTGCACATGCCGGTCTGCATTGCGACCATGGCAAATATCGGTCTGCTTAGCGACCATGATATTTAGTGCACACGCCGGTCTGCTTTGCGACCATGGCGAGGCTGGTCCGCTTTGCGACCATAGCCAATAGTGTCGGTCTGCTTTGCGACCATGACACAGTGCCGGTCTGCTTAGCGACCATGGCAACATATCGGTCTGCTTAGCGACCATGATATTTAATGCACACGCCGGTCTGCTCAGCGACCATGGCGAGGCTGTCCGATTTGCGACTATAGTTCGCTGACGGAACCTGCTCCTTCTGGGAGATGTGTGTTCCAGACTTGGTTCAGTTCTTTTTCCCCATCGTTACCGGCCAACATCCTGGGCGAAACTGGTCCCGCACTTTGCCAAGACCAGTGGACTGGTGAGAGGTGACGTTAGGATAAACAACTGACCCGTTTTCCAAATAACTGGAACCTGCTCCTCCGGGAGACGTGTGTTCAGGCCAACAAATTGGAACCTGCTCCTCCGGGAGATGTGTGTTCAGGTAAATAAATTGGAACCTGCTCCTCCGGGAGATGTGTGTTCAGACCATAAATTGGAACCTGCTCCTTCGGGAGATGTGTGTTCAGGCTTGTATCTATCTGCACTCGCTGCCCTTTGGCAAAATGGGACATGTGAGCGTCCTGCCTGATAGATTTCGGCAGCGACATCACTGTGACACTGGACAAGAGATGATCATTATTTTACGCAATCCTACACATTATTTGCTTGATAAATGTTTATTTTTGTGTGCAATAATTGGTCAATTTTTCTACTATACCTTTTGCCACATTCGTATTATCCCATTAATTTTGTTTTTCAGATGCCTTCTAAGCAATAAATGCTAAAGAAGAGAAAGAAAGAAGAGCACCTGCGGCGGACGGAGAAATCTGTTAGTCCAGGTCGCTCACCTATCCCAAATTGCCCTCCTAAGGGCAATCCAAACTGTTCGATTGATGCTCTATTGATTGGTGGGATTTTTAGAAATTTCGATTTTTTCCCGGAAATAGAAAAAATTTTTGGCCTGAGCGGGACATTTGAGTCCCGGGCCCATAACTCATCGGGGGTTGATCTTATCCAAAAATTGCCTTTGAGCAAAATTGTAGAGCTTTTTAAGCTCTATCGAATGGTGTACTATTTGTCTGAAAATTTTCAAAAAATTCCGAGCTAGGCCCCTAGAAATTTTCGGAAATTTCTTTTCGGTCTAAAATGGAGGTGAAAAATATTTTTCTGGGGTATTTTGAGGTGCTGAGCACGAATATGATGTTTGTTTTTCGTATCATGATTTTTGGAATTTTTTAAAAATTCCCTAAAATACAATTTTTAAATCTTTATTTTTTCAGTCTTCTCGACACCGCTACTCCCGGGTCAAGTGGTCAGCAACAATAGCAGCAGCTGAAATGAATTAATTAATTAATTGATGGTTGATTGATGCGTTTTATGTGGCCCAAATGATGGTTGCTGGCACTGTGCCATTCCAACAATATTGTATTGTGTATAGAGAGTTAGCTATAATTTATTTGTATTGTATTTGACCTTTGCTTGCTTACCGTAAATTCGTCCATTTCCATTGTATTTTATGTGTATGTACATTTAATTAATTCATTGTGAATAATCGTTGATAAAAATGGCTAATGATAAAACTGACATGAAATTCACGACTTAAAAATTCTATAGATTTCATCCATATTTTGGTGACAATGTAGAATTGGTGTCCCGGTGAAAAATAAATTATGTTTTCTTTTCTAAAAGTCTTTAAAACATATTTATGTTGGGTTTTCCTGGGTGCTAATCACAAATCTGACATTAATTTTGATTAATTTCGAATCCCGGACCCGAACTAAAACAAAAGAGGGGGGGGGGGAAGAGAGGCTTCCTCTCCCACTCTTTCTCCCTCTTCTCCTCTCCAATAGCGTCGTTTTGTGTTACGTTGATCATTGGTCACTAATTGACCTAATTATGCAGTTTGTCCCTCCCTCATCATCACCAATTGCCTTAACACGCATACACTTATTCTCTTTCATTTCTTCTAATTTATCCAATCAATTTTTTCATTTAACAATTAAAAAAGAAAGCTGTGTGCTAATTCCCTAATGAACCGACGGTAAAGTATATTTAAAAATAAAATTTTGAATGAAATAAAATTATCCAACCTTTTTTCTTATTTTTCACAATTTCAGTTGGATTTGTAGCGATGTTTGGATGGACATTCTCCCATCTCTTGACCGTGCATTTTGATCATTTTAGCAAGGCGTATTTTGTTTTGAATTAACATTTGTAATTTTCCTTCCATTATTTGTTGTTTCTTCCATTTATTTTTCATTCACTTTATTTTTTCTTTTCATTTATCGTATAAATTATTCCTTACAGAGTCCTTGGGTTTCAGAAATTTTTTCCTTATGTCCTGAAATTAGGATGAAAGGCGCAGCCGACGAAACTTTGTGTTGGCCAACAGCAGCAGCAAATCGTACCGATTTTTGTGCTCCTTTTATCCCATCCTTTCCCAAACCGAGTAAAAGTGAAAGTTGGCCGAGGAAGGGATAAAATGAATAAAAAGCGGAGAATTAGAAAAGAAAGATTCATAGGGGGGAAAGGGGGAAAAAGGGGGGAGGGAAGGGTGATCGATCGGTGATCATCCAATTGAGTTGGAGGGCGCTGAAATTTGAATTTGGTGGAACGTTTACAGCCAAAGGAATGCTTCGTGCCTTTTCCCTTTTCCATTCATTGCCATTTTTCATTCGGTTCATTAAGGAAAAACAAATTTCATTCTTCCCACAATTTGTCATCACTTTGAGCAGAAAAGACGGGGATTTTTAATGACTTAAGCATTTCATTAATTAGACAAATACAATAAAATGTATTTTGGAAAACGAAAAAAAGACCTACATACATTAAAAATAAAAATAAAAAATATATATATAATAAATCATTTCATTTTTAGGACCTTTCCGATGTCTCGGGTTTGCCTCGTGCACAAAAACGAATCCTTTGGATTGGAAATGAGCAAATTTCGGCCGGGCATTCTTTGCCGGTTTCCAAAAGTCTGAAAAAACTGTTTAAAAATTATATTTAATTAAAAATAATTTATATATTTTTTAATTTATTTTTACAGTCACCTAACAATGCCTGTTGGGCCATGAGGAATGACTAAGGTGACCGAAACCGCATCATGTGCCTTTTCGGCATTCATTGCAGCA
Organism: Heterodera glycines; assembly: GCA_004148225.2. NCBI lineage: Eukaryota > Metazoa > Nematoda > Chromadorea > Rhabditida > Heteroderidae > Heterodera > Heterodera glycines. Next base: position 56,302 of record CP049708.1, read on the forward strand.
ACAATGCCAAGCATTTCACCTGTGAGTTAAATGGGGTGAACAGAGGAGGGGGGACATATTTTTCTAATTGATTATTTTGGGGATTTTTTGGCATCTCTGAATCAGTGACGTTTTCAGTACGGGATATCGGCTTGGAGAGGCTTAGGAGTACCCGAATATGACCATTTTTTTTTCTTTTGCTCTTCAGAACGCCAAATTTTCCTCTCTATTTTTAAACTTTTTTGGGGAGTGAGGTCAGTGCATTTTGTACCTCATCGCCAATTTTTGAATTTTTCACAAATCTGGAAATCAGGTTTCCGACAGTTTACGGGATCACTGAACATGAAGTTAACATCACACATTTCGACCAATTCCGGACCCCGAAAATGAAATCAAAAGTTGAAAATTTAAATTTTCAAATTTCGCACTTGCTTCAAAAATGGTGGTTTAAATCATCTTTTTTTTCAAGGCTTGATGACTTCCAGTTTGTTTCTTTGTATTTAAGCTGTTTGGAACAAAAATGTGAATTTTCGACTTTTTGTTCGAGTTCGGAATTGGTCGAAGTGGATTTTGTTTGATATTTTTCTTTGTTTAAATAAAATTTCAATATTTTTTTTTCACTTTCGCTCGTCGGGTCGCCCATTTTTGAACAGCCCAAATAGGACAGTCTCTCAATGATTGATTCAGCTGCTTCACACTTTTTGTTGCAATTTGTTAAGTTCAACGGACGAGCAGTGGTGCCATCATCCGAAAGTTGCTCATTTCGCTTGCTAATTGTTGGTCTTGGGGCTGAGGCATTTGCTGAATTTCGAAAATTTAAAATTTATTATTTTTTTTAAAGTATTGAAAAAAATGAAAAGAAAAAACAATATTTCCTTATTTAAAAGATAAGATTTTTTTATTTATTTCAATAACAAATATTTTGATTATATAAACAATTTTATAAAATTAAATTAAAAGAATAATAAAATTATATTTTTAATTCATTTTAATCATTTTAAAATTATTTATAACCAGTTTTATAAAAATTAAAATAATAAAACAAATCAAAATATTCAAAAATTAAAAAAATATTCCATAATAAAATTTAAAAAAAGCAATTTTTTAAAATTTTAGATAAATTAAAATTTAAATATTCAAAACTTATTTTTATGAATCAAAAAGTGTGAAGCAGCTGAATCAATCATTGAGAGACTGTCCTATTTGGGCTGTTCAAAAATGGGCGACCCGACGAGCGAAAGTGAAAAAAAAATATTGAAATTTTATTTAAACAAAGAAAAATATCAAACAAAATCCACTTCGACCAATTCCGAACTCGAACAAAAAGTCGAAAATTCACATTTTTGTTCCAAACAGCTTAAATACAAAGAAACAAACTGGAAGTCATCAAGCCTTGAAAAAAAAGATCATTTAAACCACCATTTTTGAAGCAAGTGCGAAATTTGAAAATTTAAATTTTCAACTTTTGATTTCATTTTCGGGGTCCGGAATTGGTCGAAATGTGTGATGTTAACTTCATGTTCAGTGATCCCGTAAACTGTCGGAAACCTGATTTCCAGATTTGTGAAAAATTCAAAAATGGGCTAGTGTAGATATTCTACACTAGATACTCTACGCTAGTGCATTTGCTACGCTCGCTTTCGATAAAAATGGTAGCGGACTGACGGTTTCGCTGCCCAATAGAGAGGAAAATTTGGCGTTCTGAAGAGCAAAAGAAAAAAAATGGTCATATTCGGGTACTCCTAAGCCTCTCCAAGCCGATATCCCGTACTGAAAACGTCAGTAGTATAAGACCACGTTTACGGGCGTCCAAATTCCTCCCCCCGCTCAAAAAACACCCATTTTTACCAGAGTTTTAAGTGTCGAGACCACCCAGGGTGATCCCAGCGGCCGGGGTCCATACCCATGAGAGGATTTAATTCAATTAATTCACCCACAAGTCAGAGGACCCGAACCCAAGAGCCAAATCCAGAGCACAACCAACAGGCCAAAGATAGTGTTGACAGGAAAAGGATAAATGTCATATATTTACCATTTAAAAGCACCCCAATGTTTTTGTCCCATGTGCCGGGGTCCTGGCCCATGAGAGAATTAATTAAATTAATCACTCTCAGACAGGGGATTCGAACCCAAGAGGTCGAATCCAAAGCACTACCATTCGGGCAAAGGTACAGTTATCCGAAAAAGGACAATTGTCAGATATATATGATAAATAAAATTAATTCACCAACAAGCAACAGGACCCGAACCCGAGAGTCGAATCAAAAACGCTACCATTCGGTCAGCGGTACAGTTATCCGAAAAAGGTTATTTATCAGCTATATGGTGAAAAACGGTGACACGAGTCAAAAATGGGTGGGAGACGGGGTCAAGATGACCTTTCTACCCTAATGCCTATTTAAAGGGAAATATGTATGCAAAAAAAAACACAAATAAATTTTAAAAAAATGTTCAACGCACCGTTCACATTAATTTTATCTGGCGCTACGGGAAGCGGAAAAACTCAATGGTTATTGAAACTTTTAAAACATTATAGCATACTTATCGCACCGCCTCCTGTAAAAATACTCTATTGTTATTCCGAAATGAATGATTCTGTGATTGGGTTAATGAAACAAGGAATTGAGACACATAACGGGGTACCGACCCAAACTTTGGTTCAAAACATGCCTAAACCTCTGCTTTTGATCCTCGACGACCTGATGCTGAGCGTAAACAACGAGTTTCTGGATTTATTATTCACACGTGGCTCCCATAACTGGGATGTAAGCGTGATTTTTGTAACACAAAGTCTCTATGGGCGAAATATTCGTACCGCAAGGGCCAACAGCCATTATTTGGTTTTAACCCGGAATCCTTCTGGTCAACTTCAGGTCAGAACGGTGGGCTCTCAATTGTTTCCGAAGAGGCTAAACTATTTTATGGAGGCATACAACGATGCAACCAGTGAACCGTTCAGCTATTTGGTTATAAATATGCATCCTAATGCGCCCGAGTCTGAACGTTTAACAACTAAAATTTTCCCGGATGAACAGCGTGAGGTGTACCTACCAATTGAATAGAGAAAGGGTATAAAAGGTTGAGAAAATCTGTTTTTGTCACTACAAATGTATGAATTCAGTCCATATATAAGGGAAAACGCAGAATTTTTTAAAAAAATCGCCTCTACGAAATCGGAAAAAAAGAAAAACATCCTTCTGCGTGACGCCACAGCCGAACAAATATTAGGACTTGTTGAAATTTGTGCAAACATATTAAAATTCAATTTCAGCCTAAACAGAAACCAAAGGAAACGGTTGGCCGAATACGCGGACTATTATCGTGCAATTGCACGCTCGCGTAGCGAAAAGACTGCGAGAAAAAGGCTACAACAGGGAAGTGGTATTGCACTAGGGCAATATTAGTGCCTATTCTTGGCGCACTAGCTCAACACTTGGTCGAAAAAATTACGGCCTGACAATAGGGAGCTAGCTATCAATGAAATATACTAAAAAGATGGTTATGGTGCCAGAGAGCGAGTATTTGGCCCTCATTAATCTACTGAAAGGGAGCAGCGGCGTATCTCCTCCTCTAGCCGACCCGTTACAGGGCGAAAAAACGCTGCTTGATGTACAGATTCAAAATAATCTGGCTGATCCAAAAACGAACGCAGAAATAAAAATGAAGCGTCACTCATGGTTGTACAAGCGTAGACACCAGCTAAAAGATATTATTGAGAACAAACCTCAAAAAGTAATTGTTGAGAGTGGTTCAGTTACAGCACCAAACGTTGCGCCGTATATGGGCATTCAAAAACAACAAACACCGTCCAATGTGAACGCACAACACCGCAATTCGACTTCAATTCAATCGTATGGTGGCGTAAGTAAGAGCAACACTGATGTAGAAGAGGACACGGACTTTTCAACTGCCTCTGATCAGTTTGAGCCTGCTGCTGCTGATGCTGCTACTACATCGTCGAGGAAAACGCCACACCAAAAGACGCCAGCCATTTCATTAAGGACCAGTCCGAAAAATTTCCCAAAAATGATGGGTATTATCGGGAAGGATCTCAAAAAATTCGGTGTCAATGCAAGCAGCGGAGAAATTTTGACTAATTTCAATAAACCCGTTTCAGGCTCTCATTTCACCGAATCGTTAAAGCATTTGACAGGTCAGCGCGAAGATGTGCCCAGAGGCCATCGCTTCTTCATTCAGCGCATCTCAAAAGACCCGGAAATGATGAAACTGCTTCAAAAAATACATCAAACGGGGGAAGGCCGCCGGCGGCACAGCACTGTGAAGAAAATGGGAAAGAAAAAAATAGTGTTTGTCAATATGATGAATTCATCGTCTATAAAAACGCGAGGTTTACACAGAATGGAACCAAAATTCAAATTTAAACCTGAATTATGGGCAAGACTATAATAGCACAGCAGCCGACTGTGGATAAATTATTGGAACAAATTTATTACGATTTACGCTCACCGGCCAGCTACGCTGGTATGCTAAAAGTTTGGCAGGAGGCCAAGAGAAGAAATCCTCGAATTACCTTACACAATGTCTATGATTTTCTTCATCGCCAACGCACTTACACATTGTTTAAGCCACGGAGAAACAAATTTCCTAGGCTCAAAACGGTGCCGAGTGGTCTGCATACAGATTGGCAATGTGACTTGTGCATTATGGATACGTTAAGGGTGCATAATGATGGTTACCGCTACATTTTGGTTTGTATCGATGTGCTTAGTAGAAAAATTTTTACCGCAGAGTCTGAGTCGAAGAAAAGCGAACACATGATTGAAGCATTTGAAAAGGTGTTCAAAAAAGCAGGGGTGCTGCCTAACAAACTGTACAGTGATGCAGGTTTGGAGTTCCAAGCAAAACGGATGATTGAATATTGGAAGCAAAAGGACATAATCAAACACATAATGTACAGTCCTAGCCTGCATGCGGGTGTGGTTGAACGGGCGAATAGAACACTGAAAGAGCGCTTATACAAATATTTTAGTGAAAATAATACTCTAAGGTGGTTAGGGGTGATAGATAAAATCGCAAATAATGTGAACAGTACTACAAACCGTACCATTGGTACAAGTCCAGCTTCTGTAACCTTTAAGAATGCTTCGGCGTTAAGAAAACGCCTATATAAAGAACACACCGGTGACAAGGAAATCAAAGCAAGCGCAAAATTCAAATTTGGCGATATTGTAAGAATTAGCAAAGAGAAAGGCCAATTTTCAAAAGGTTACTATCCCAATTTTACTGACGAACTTTTTAGGGTCCAACGTGTAAACAATACAGACCCGCACTCGTACAGAATACGTGATTTGAACGGAGAAGCGCATTATCAGCAATAATCTATCCATATTCATTCCCGTCGATCAGTGTGGACGAGGATGACTCTATCTCTGTCAAACTGGTTAATCCTAACTACAGAGAAGATGCCGGAAATTCTGACGTGGAATCGCAAAAGTTTATCAATTTATCAGTGAAGATTCCAAATGTACAATTCCAAAGTGTACAAAGTTTACAAAAAACACTGAATCAGATAATCCAGAATGCTTACGATAAAAAGTTTGGCGGCTCATCCTTAAATGATGGTACACCCACTAAAAGAGCCAAACGACAAACCGAATTGTCAGAATCAGGCGCTGGAGTTATCGAAGTAGAGAATTTCTTCACTCGAAATCCCTTTGACTACTGGCAACAGATTGGAGAACTGAGAAAAAAGCACTATCAGCTCAGAGAAAGGGTTGAAAAAATGACAAAGGAGTACAATTCAACAGCGGATGACGAACGAAAAACACTTCTTTCGACGGAGCTGGGGTCTTTCAGGGGCGAGAAACTTTTCTGAAAGAACATTTGCATTTGATTGAAGAAGAGGCGAAGAGAAGGGACGGTGAGCAGCAAGAAGCCAATGAACAAAGACTCATTGACCGTTTCTTTGCCCGATACCCCGACAATTATAGAGAGCAGCTGGACGAATGGAGGTCAAGTTACCTCCGAGATGTGCTAGATCTACAGACAAAGATGGGAGAGTATGAAGGAGTTAAAGATTTGAAAAGGCTTGAAGAGCTCAATTCACAAACTGAACGAATGAGAAATTCCATACACGTTTTTGGAAGAAAGATGGAAATATTAAACAACGCAGCATTGCAACGTGATCAGAAAAAATCTCAAGAGGATTTTGAACGGTTAAGCCATGAACAAAACCTAACCTTCGTCCAAGAATTCTTCCAAGCCAATCCCGTGAATTACTGGCAAGCAATCCAGAAAAATTATGAAGCGCTTCAACTTGAGTACACTAAGAAGAGGGAATTGAGGGAAAAGCTTGAATTTGAAACTGACGCAACGGAAAGGGATTCGCTGCAGCGACAAATAGAGAGCATTCAACGGCTGATTGACTACAGGCGTAAACGGTTTGCAGCTTTGGAATACGAGGCTAAAAAAAGAGATGCGCAGACAGGGAAAGCTAACTCAGGCCTCAGTGCTGTAGCTGAGGGGTCAAATAGGACTAGCTCCACTCGAACAGACTCCTTTTCACCAGATGAGCCCGCAAACCCAGACGAAGCTATCAATAGTAAAAATAACCACCAAAACACCACCACTACTGCCACCGCTATTTTATCATCCGAGACGCCAGCTGAACAAAATTTAGCAGATCAAGATAATAGTATTGCTGATAAAAATGAACTCGGTACGCCGCCATTAAGTGGATTAGAACAGTCCGGTGATGCTGCTACATCAGTGACTCAAGCTGAAGATGGTGGAAATTTACCTCAAGCAGCCGCGTTGTCTTCCAATAACCCAAAATTTGTTGTTAAGCAATCAACGGTAGCGACAGAGAGAAGGAAGGAGAAAATAATTGAAAAGCTGATTGACGAACAAGTGGACCGAATGGTCGATGGAACACATGCACAGCAGAAGATGTTACAAGAAGAAGGTAAAGACAACGATAGTCAACACCGCATTTCAACATATAAACTCATCGAAGAAGTGCTCCACGGAGAGCATGGCAGTTAATGGTACAACAGCGTGAATCCAAAATGGCAGCTGAATTTGCTTACAATGAAATAACTCAGCGATTCGGCATTAGAATGGGCCCAGGAGTAATGCACGTTGATTTGAGCAAACAGCTGTCCTATGTGTTGGGGTTTGATCACAAAACACGCATTTACAACAATCAGTCGGCAAAATATCCACCTGATCTGTCTGGTGGTGTCCGTCAGCTGTACGTTTACGCGCCTAAACTGGTGGAGGATTCCATCATAGGTGACCGCATGGCACCGTTGCTGCGAGTTGTCAACGTGTCAGGGACACCGGGGTTGGACATGCCAGAGGTTATATATACCAATGAAATTTTTCATTCTCTCCAAAATAAACGCATTTCTGAAATTAACATTGAAATTCAGACAGCATTTGGACGTTACGTAAAATTTGGTTGGGGAACTACCGTAATCACATTACATTTTAGACAAAAACTATTCTAGAAAAAAAAACAGTTATGACGCACGTTGTTTTTAATCCGGACAACGTCAATTGGTCCGCGTTTCTTGAGTTACAACAGCAGCAGGAGGGAAGTGGTGAGCTGCAGTATTTTGTAGGCAGTAAATTTCAGCGTGGTGGCGGCCTGTTACAAAATATTTCGCGGTTCCTGATGCCTGTAGCCACAAACCTGCTAAAGTCTGCCTCAAAGGAGGGCATTTCGGCAGGAACACGAATGCTTGACGATCTCGCACAGGGAAAGGCGTTTAAAGAGTCTCTAAAAACTCAGGCTAAGCAAGGTTTTGAGAATCTGGCCGAAAAGCTCAATCAGTGTGGAAAAGGTGGGCGGCAACGGCACAAAGCAATCACTCATAGAAAAAATAACAAAACTGGCAAATTGAGAGGGAAACGACAGATCATCGATCAGCTCACATTTGCACATTAAAATGTTGGCACCCCCGCGAAGCCTATAAATAGGTATGATAATTTGAGTTTTTCACTATCAACTACATTCTCACCACCAAAATTCAAATTTTTGAGAGAAACATAAATAACAAAAAAAAAACAGTAGAAAATGAGCGTAATTAAGAAGATTGACAAAGACAGTGTTGAGGGTCTAGAAGGAAGTCTGTCTTTATTTTCTCTACCGCCAACAAATGTGGCCATAAACAAGACAAACGTTCGTGAATTGCTGCCTCTGTCTGCTCTTAATCAGACAGGTCCATATTTATTTCGCCTGTTCTCGGACAGTCAATATTGTGACTTGAGCAAAACCTACATGTACCTGCTCAGCTCAATTGAACGGAAGAATGATGCGGGAGAATGGGTAGCACTCAGTGACACGGACGCAAACGATAAACATGCTGGGGTCATCCAAAACTTTGGTAGCAGCTTTGTCCGCTCGCTGAAGGTCAACATTTCAGGCATTGAGGTGTTTGACAGTTCAATTTATTATCACTACCGTGACTACATAATGAAGGAGTTGGGCTATTCACAGGAAATTCGTAAGGCTTTCCACGAGGCATCGTGCTACTACCCCGACGATGATGACCAGAACAGCGCAACAAACCCAGGATTTACCGCACGTGCGGCACGGTTTTCAGGCGGTAAACAATGTGAGACAATGGTAAAACTTAATTTTGATTTGGCACGTCAAAATGCATTGATGTTGAACAATCAGGATGTAATATTCACCATACACCGCAACAATGATTCATTCCTCCTGCTTACGCCCCCATACAAAAAACCAGATGGTACACTACAGGAAAATAAGAAAGAGTACCGTATCCGTGTGCATGACATGCGTCTCTATGTGCGCACTGTGGACGTCACACCGAGCCTTAACCTTGCCATTAGCCGACAATTGGAGTCCACTTCAGCAAAATATCCGTTGCGTAAAATTGAGATGCGGTCCATTTTTCTTGGCACAGGCCGGACCGAGCTGGCACACAACGTGTTCACTTCTACGTTGCCTCGTCGCCTAATTTGCACTTTCGTTTCAACCGACGCATATTCCGGTAACCGAAAAATGTCGCCCTACAAGTTTGAGCACGCCAATGTACGTTCAATTAGTGTTGAAGCAAACGGACAGACCTTTCCCAGCACCCCGTATTTGCTGTCCTTCGATGGTGCACAGCCCCGTTTTGTTCGTGCATTTGTAGACATGTACGCAGGCCTGGGTTTGGATGACTCCGACACCAAAACGGTCTCGATTGGGATGCAGCGTTTTCTTAACGGTTGGGCCTTTTTCGTCATTCCGTTGACCTCCACTCTGGAGGACACACCTGGTTTTGAGCTGATCAGACAAGGCACGTGCACGATAAAAGTGCAATTTGAGCAGCCTATAAAAGCGGATGGATATGAGATGCTTGTCCTTGGTGAATTCGATTCTGTGTTGTCCATTAACGCAGACCGGGTTCTGAGTACAGACGGAAGTGTGTAAATGCTATTGACTGACACTGAAAAGCATCAATGAATTCAGCTCAGTTGGAAATAATTCTGAAAAGGTTGCGCCCTACCAAAAATAAATTCATTGGCGTTTTCCCATCTGATCGAATTCCGAAGCGTGTTTCTAAATTTCCTCATTGTATGGTCGTGAATACGGGTAAAGAAGGGACACGAGGTGAGCACTGGGTGGCTTGCTATGCTTCAAGCCACCGAAGGGTGGAATATTTTGACAGTCTTGGTGAGCACCCAAACCCCGATTTAGCCGCCTACCTCAACACATTTAAAGAGGTATTGGTCACTAAAGAACCAATTCAACATCCTACATCCGATACGTGTGGCCACTTTTGTATATATTTTTTGACAAGCCGAAGTTCTGGCGTGCCTTACTGTCATGTGATTGAAACATTACGCAAGACTCGAAGTATGGCCGATTACCTAGTGAAATGGTTTGTCAGAAACTTAGTCAGCGGTCTATAAAAGCTCACCTCTCCTAAATAATGAGAAAAATGATGTTTCATTTCATGAATGCTTTTTACGCCGATCTGGTCCTCCTCAGCTGTGTACCGTTACTGTTGCACTCGGAGCTGATAAATGTGGATTTGACGGTTGACAATCAAAACTATTTCGACAGCGGAAAATATCGTACCTTTTCAAAGGATGCGACAGCACAACACTTTGGTTATAGTTGGAATACAGCATGCCGAATAGAGAAGTGTGAGCGTGACAGCGAATGGGCCGTTTCACTTCAAAATGTGTACACTTTGCACAGCTATCAGAGTGTGTTTTTCAAAATGAAATCACTGGTGAAAATGTCACCATTGGCCTGTTTTGAATACAATGGGTATAGTTTTAACCTTTTTGAAGACAGAGAATCTGGTGAGACGGCTATCTTCCGTGGTCACCAGCAGAAGATTGTGCAACGACTGTCCAAACATGGACGGGTTGTGTTTGATCACCTCTCGGGTCGCTTGTTTCTGATCGATAAGCATCAGAGGCGGATCAGCGAAATAGAGCTTGAATACCTGGAGCATTGGTGGCTTCGAAAAAACCAATCTTCCGCACATACGATCTTGAAGAGCAACTTTGTCGCCTTTCTTCCACCAGATAAAAGCGACTTTACTTTGGTGGACAACCATGTGTTTGTGATCAGAGACCAGCGCATCTATAAATTTCACATTGGCGACTATGCAAAAGGGAATCGTGCGCTAACTTTTGTAACCAATTCAAGTGACGTCCGCTTTAATTATCTAATTTATAAACCCAACGACCAAAACATTATCGGCGGTGTTTTTACTCATTTACGCATGTCGGACGCTTGGATACCGATCTCGTATCTGTTCAATTTGTTTCTAATAGTACTGTGCACATACATACTTAAACAGCTACGGCGAGTGAACCGAAAGAATCCACTTAATGGGTCTGGTAGCAACGGTTATTACAGCAACCCGTTCATTGACGACGCCTATTCGTCCCAACATCAACAATTGCTGAATATACAGTATGAAACTGCGACAGCGAGTGATCAAAGGGGTGGAGCCAGTAGCCGGAGTATTTAAAGAATGCTTTTTTGTTGTTTGCATTCAGTTGGTCCGCTTTTTTCCTAAATTTTAATAAAGGCTATTTTCATTTGCCAAAACTGACACACCATATTTACCTGCTTATTGCATGCAAAGGGCAATCCGTTATTTGATCGACAGTTACGGGCTAAGCAGTGTAGACGATCTGTACACCTGTTTGAAAGACGAAATTAAAAGTGGGCCTGAAGGTGGGAATTGTCTCTATCCCAACCCACTTTGTGCTGTCGACTGTGTACACATCGCAAACGCTGACCATCCGAACCAACCTGTGCATATCGACGGGTCGCTCGAATTGATTGCTGACGTTGAACTGTACTCAACATGCTATCCGAAGAAGAAGTTCGAGGGGATAGTGTGGTAAGTTTTCTAAATATTAATATTTTCATTTGCATTTTTTAAGGAGCGAACCTCTGTATGTGGAGCTGAAGGACTTGAAGATTTGCCCGGGAGACTCGCCGCTGTGTCTGTCACGCCATTGCGAACTATCGAACAGCAGCAACATGAACCTGATAGTGGACGAGCTGGATCTGATCAACTATTGGAGCGACGGCGAACGCGAAAACGAGACTACAACCTGGTGAGAGTGCTATGCCGATTCAACAACTGTGGCCCATACCGACTGACGAAGCAACTACAGAAACGACGGACTGAGAACCTTGCCTATCTGAGCCAATTGGACATTGAGACTGTCCATCTTAGAAAAAATATTAAGATTATTCCCGATGCTTTGTGCCCCATCGGTGCAAATCAGGTGTTTGCATACCGGGGATTCCTAGGAATCACGGTTCAGCAACACCTTTACACTCGTCATCGTGTCATGTTAAAGTACCCAACCCTTCCATGTGTTGTTCAATTTGGTGGTGGTCACCACCGCGATATTTTCCCCATTGAATTGTTACGTGTCTCCAAAACATAAACCTTTTAAAACGGAAGAATTTTCATTTTTCACTGAAATTTAATTGTTGTATTGCTACATTTGAAGACGAATAAATGTGTGTGTTAATTATATTTGCTTTTTTTTTTTGACTAATAATACAATATGATTTTAAATTCATTATTCATATCCAAATGGGTAGACTTCGTATTGCTCGTTGATAATTCCTTTTTGGCATATTGGGACGTATTTTTTGCGTAGCTCACGTGTGATGATTCGGCTGTCTCGTGTTGGCATTATTTTGTCGTAGGAAAACACGGCAGGAGCATCATCGTTGTCGTCACCAGTGTTCCGTCCGTAATTTTTCACCTTTTGCAGGAAGTGATCAAACTGCAGCGCCTTACTGTTGTTCACGTCGAATGTAATGCCACGAATCTTTTGTACGTATTCAACTTCTCCTGTCCTTTTGTTCAACATTCGAAAGCCGTATTGTTTTGCGCCTGAAATTTTAGAATAAAAAATTAAAAAGATTAAATATTTTTTTTTACCTCCGCAGACAAAAGTTTTGATCTCGTAGTCAAGATACTCCTCGCTCATTTGCCCCAAGTATTCTCCTGTCTGGATGGGCACGATGTCACGTTTATGGAGTACAGCAACGCTGTCGGTGTCCTAAAAGTTGGGGCAAATGTACTTGGCAATATTAAAACACCTTTTACCGTATATAGCAGTTTGGCTCCCTCTGTTCGATCGATTTGTGTCATAAAATCGAGTAGCTTGAGGCGAGCACGGCTGGTCGTCCACAGACTTATCACAATGTTGCTGGACGTGTGTTCGCTGACGAAATTCTTTTTGCTCTTGTACATGACACGGACGGCGGTGTCTGACAAAGGGATGACAGCCGACACTTCCTAAACAATGTACAAAATTGAAAATTCATTTACACATTTTGGTTTACAATTTTATGATCCATGATGAGGCTGAAAAATTCCTGCGGCCTTGTTAGCACTTTGTTCGCGCCTAATTCATTTCGCATGCCGAATTTTCCCCTAAATTTGTTATTTATTTTGACTAAAATTTTTGATACCAACCAAAGACTGTTCAGCATCAGCTTAGAGATGAAGCGCAGCCCAGGATTTCTCCGCACATTTTCCAGGTCCAAATTTACACTGTAGATTCTTCTGTACTCATCAGCGAACTGCTGTTGTTGTTCCACAGTGTTGGCACCATCAGGAAAACCGCTGGCCTCCACCTGCAATTTGGACATTATTTAACTTTAAAAAAATATTCAGACCTTTAATTTGATCAACAGACGTACATAGTCCTTGAATATTCCGTCACTCCTAAATTTCAATAAAATAATAAGATTCTTTAACTAACTCATACCATTCTTCGTAGTGCCAAGCTCTCCAGAATCTGTCCACTCGATAGCCAGTTTCCAAGGCTCTTTCTAGCTCAATATGTGTGAAGTTTCCTGTAAAAGCCCGCTGCTCATCCGTGTGTGGGCATTTGTGCACTCGTCGTGTGTTCAACTTCCGAAATTTGGCAGCACATCGATGGCAGCAGCAGAACAGGAGGCGTTCGTCGATTTTTAGTGGAAGAACCGGAATTCGGAGCCCTTTTGGAGGAATAACCCGCACACGATATATCCCTTGGTATTGCAAATGTTCGGTCCGAGTCCAGTCGACGATCATCTCTTCAACAGTGGGGTGGATAACTGTGGGTATTCCGGTCGGGTAGTCGGTGGCATAGTTGACCCACGGGTAGAGGCTGACGATATCGAAAACCGAAATCTTCTCATCCTCCTTTGGCTCAGCAATCAGTTGAAGCGGCCCAGTTCTGCCTCCGTAGAATGTTTGACGTGGGTCGATGGGCCCCCGATCGGTCCCCAAGTCGTCGAAAAAATCTCGCATTTCATCATCTCTTTTGAGCTGTTCTCTGATCTGACACTCCCAAATCTCTTCCACGTCAAGGCCTTGTTCATCTTCTCCACCGTAAGCATCCTCAGCGGAACAGGCTCCTGTAGTTTTAGCAAGCGCAGTTTGGTAGCATCGTTAAGTTCTCGGCATGTTTTTCCGTCAACCAGTTCGTCGTCAGGTTTGAAGCAGCTCTCACATCCATGCCAGTAGCAGCCGAGAACTTCTATGCATTTGTTCTGCTCCGCAATCCACCCATCAAGTTTGAACTGCCGCCATCTCTTTTCGAGACCATTTCCAGCGTGCTGTATGCGAACCCCGTCTCGTTTGGAGCGCCAGTCCAAATATTTGATGGCGAAGACGCTAGCCCTGTCGTTCCGCTCGTAACCGCCTTCAGGCACGATGGCAAGCTCTTTTTCGTTAAGGAATTTCCCTTTGAAGATGGTCATGCAAACACTGAATAGAGAAATTTATAAAAAAAAGATATGCATTGCTTACCTGGCAATAGTAGCACTTAGAGGGAGCACATCAAACCCTTCAGTGATCTCACGCATCAGAATTTGGCGAAATTGAACGACAGCAGCGAGTAGAATCGCCGTATCGTTACGACAATACGTCTTTAGCTCGTCCGGCAGATAAAAGGGTGTACATTTGTTCTCGTCATACCTAAAAAACAATAACAATAAAAATACCAAATCGATCTAACACCATTTTATGAATTTTTCGTATTTGTCCCGCTTCATTGACCCAGGGCAGTAATCCTCCTTGTCCGGCAAATTTTGAAGATGCACGTTGTAGTTTTCTCTGAGAAATATAATCATTTAAATTACCCTCATTTGGGCATACAAACCTTCGGTTGAAAGCGTAGGGGAAGAATGGTTTATCGGCACAGCTAAGACTGAAGGTTTTCGGCATTTCTTCCAGACGAATTGGCATCAGTAGACATGAGTCTCGCCATGTAAGTTTTGAGTGGCGTCGAGAATGTTGTAGACGAAACTCAAAAATTTTGAGCCCATTCATGATGACTTCAGGTCGTCGTTGAAACGATCGCTAACTCACCCAAATAAATGTTTGGTACTTGTTGTCCCATGCCTTCAAAATCCATTCGACAAACGCCGAAATTGGCTCATGCCCTTCCGCTTCGCTCCAATCCTTCATTCGTTCCATCGCACCGTATGTTGTCAAACAGATTTTGCAATTGAGTCGCACGCCATTTTCAGAATCACAGCACTCCGTGCAGGTAACGCGTGCTGACAGGTAGTTGACCTTGTGTCGCTGTTGTCCCACTTGTTGCAGCCGTTCCAGTCGAGTCTCTGTGTCCCAGCATACCATTCGGTATTTGGGTTTCTCGTCAGGGACAATAATTGGTTTGATAAAACATGCGCCTTCCTTCTCATGGTAGACCTGTGTTTTCAGGAAAGTTAATTATTTATTAATAAAATTTGAAAGAACTACCTTGCATCGTGTACAATATTTGGTGTAACATTTGTGCGGGTTTTTTCTATCTATTTGATAGGTTCGGTCACAATCATCGCATCGTTTAACCAAGTTGCACATCTGTGGACGGTGACCGTCAAAACATCTTTGAGAGAAGAAAACCCGGTTGCACTGCTGACAGTTGAGGCAGACTCGTTGCTCTCTTAAGCAAGGGTACTGAGGCCCCACTAAAAAAGGCGAATAATAAAAAACAGATGAAAGTGAAATAAACAGTAACCTTTTCCACATTGGTAACAGCGACTCTTGCAGGACATTGTGTGTTTAACGTCTCGATCATAGAAGCATTCACAATCAACGCAATATTTCTTCCCAAGTTTGAAGAAGCAGTGTATTTTTTTGATGCCGTGGTAGTGTCCTTCAGACAGAAACAGCGTTACACAGAAACGTCTTCCCATAGGTCCCTTCCAAATTGGTCGTGGCAGTTCTTCAGGCTGATCCGTGAACAGTACAATCCGGTACATTCCGGTATAAAGACGGTCCTGTTAGTGCGTCTTAAAATTAAGTTTGACCATTAATTGTCTACCCAATGTTGTTGAATTTTCACAAGGTGCTCCATTCCATATGCCTCTTGGTCTGGGGCAATGTCTACTGCACGCATTAGCTCCTTGACTGCTGTTTTCATGCGTTCCCGGTTGGACATCAGTCGGTTCAGCGCTTTGTGGTCAGAGCAAAAATCCACTCGCCTCATCACACGTTGTATAACATCGGCTGGTACATCACTACTGTTTGAATTTGGCCCCCATTCAACTGCTTGCAGATGAACGGTTGACTTCAAAAACTCAGCGTCAGTGTAGGCACGTGTAGCAATCAGCGCATGGAAGAGGCAAAAATTGTCTCCGGTGTTGAAAATTCGTATCATATGCGATTCATCATATCCCCAATGCTGGTATGGGTGGAAGCGCGGTGCTGCGCCAACAGGAGGTGCTATGCATGTGACGATAATTTCGATCGGCTCACTGAGCAACAACGATCGTTTGCTGATCCCACCACCATGGACTTCCTCGTCGCCGTCCGACTGACCCAATTTGTCAAGCTCGGCCATCAGAACTTCAGCAGTGTTTTGTTCAGGAGAACGAACCGGCAACACAATTGGGTCGGTAAGTCCTACATGGATGGATGTAAAATTAATTAGGTCCTCTTTTTGTACTACCTTTTCCATTTAGCAAAACGCCTAGTTTAAGGACGCGTCGCCGAGGGCCAGAAGTTCCACCGCCATCCTGCTCTGTTTTGGCCTCTGCGTTCCGTATCGCTTGTCCGATGATATGCTCAAATGCGGTGAGAAGTGCCTCTTCCGGCTCATCATGTTGTCCATTGAGCACAAATTCCGTAACGTGTCGATGTAGTGCGAAACGCTCCACCCGGTGCACATAGTACTGTAGCTGCTCAAACAAGGGTCTCTCCGTCTGCTCATTTTCATCAACGGCATTGTCTGCTGCTTCATCGGCTTCTGCTCCATCATTGCCACCTCGATCAGAGCGTCCTTCACCGTCCATTGGTCTCGCACCTCTTGCGGGTGTTTCTGTTGCTGCTGTTGACGCAGATGATGGTCCTCAAAATGGGCCATGCTTTTGAAATCCCAACTTTGGCGGCGTTGTCGTTTCGCAGCTCCATCAATTGGGAACGAGGGAGGTGGCCGCCGCCGCCGCCGCCGCCGCCGTGGTATGGTCAGGTAGCTGATGATGATGATGATGGGTCGTCGTCTCCAGTTCGTTTCATGTTGAGGCTGTGGTTTTTTTTTTTGTGAACAGAGTGATTAAATGAAAAATAATTGTTTGGCAAAACAGTTTGATCAAATTAAAAAATTTTTCTTCAAATTTTATTCCTATGCAACAGTTAATCAACATTGGCTTCAGCTCAATAACGGCCGAAATCAGTTCTTTTTGGCACGCTTCTTCCCAATGTCAAGTTCGATGATTTCTCCATCTTCGTTGTCCGCTTCATTCTTTTTGTCCACAAGTATCGCCGCAGCAATCCAATCCATTGTGGTGAACTCGCCGCCGCCCTTTGCCTTGAATTAATGATTTTAACTCGCTCAGAGTCAACAAAAAAAAAAAAAAAATTTCCTAACCTTCAGATTGAGTTTGAAGGTCAAAGTCTGTCCCAACTTTGACTGAAGCAAAGCTTCCAATTTTTCGGAGCACTTTTCGACCATGTCGGCAAACTGATTGACCCTCATGGCCAGGTAGTCCTCTGCAACGTTGGAGAAGACGGTCACTTTTTGGCTGATTTCAAGGTCTTCGCAGTCTTGAAGGTCGAGTCTCAAGAAGAGACATTGGAGTGGGCTGTTGGCACGATGGTCACATCCGCGGCAGAACATCTCATCGTCGAGCTTTTTCTTACATGGCACACTGCCGGAGGATTTAAGCGGACAGGCCTGCAAATAAAGAAAATTATTAAAAATTTAATTTTAAAAAAACCTTGTACAATGAGAACTGCAGATCTGCCACTTTTGCACGCACAAAAAAGGTTCCAGATGAGTTGAACTTAACAACTTCACTCAACTTTTTTGGATGGGCCGGAAATTCTTCGGCGGGTCGTTTGTTAGACGTTGATGAGAGTTGGAAGCGCTTCAGTCCGCTCATTCTTTTAGATTTTGTGCAAAAATAAACGTCTAAAATTTGGATTAGAAAAAAGACAATCAGCTTTAGAAGGTTTAAAATAACAAATTGTTCGAAATGGTGACGAATATTGGCATAATTTCAGCCTTTAGGGGGCGCTCAGATGGCCTGCACCCTTGCAATAGGTTTAGGATCAAACCACCAATAGTATCAAATATTGGCATAATTTCAACCTTTTGGGCGTGTAAAATAAAAAACGGCAAACATTGGCAAAATTTTAGCCTTTAAGAGGGGTGGCAATAAAAATATTGAAAAAAAAAGTTCGAAATGGTGACGAATTTTGGCATAATTTGAACCTTTAGGGGTTTGTAAAAGGACAAATAGTGAAAAAAAAAAAAGTAGAAAATGCTGTGAATATTGGCATAATTTCAACCAATGGTGACGAATATCGGCATAATTTCAGCCTTTAGGGGGTGTAAAATGAAATTGCGAAAAAAAAAAGTCGAAATGGTGGCGAAGATTGGCATAATTCAGCCTTTAGGGGATGTAAAAGTACAAATAATGAAAAAAAGAACGAAATGCTGACGAATATTGGCATAATTTCAGCCTTTAGGTGTGTAAAAGAACAAATAATGAAAAAAAAAGTACGAAATGCTGACGAATATTGGCATAATTTCAGCCTTTTGGGGTGTAAAAGGACAAATTTAAAAGTAAAAAAAAGCAAAATGTTAAAAAGAAAACATTTGAAAAAATAAAATAAAAATTTAAAAAACATTTTAGACTCAGCGATTTTATGTACGCCAAAAAAATTGTTAAAATTCTCCTTATTTTTTCTATCTCACCGTTGTCCGCCGGGGATTGTCGTTTGTTTTTTGGCACGGCTGTCCACGCAGATGTATGAGTTGTACTTTGTAGTCAATGTTGTGCTAACCGGAGTCTTGGAGCTAAAAATTCCAAATATTTTTAAATTTGTATAATATCTAAATGTATTTAAAATTAAATAATTTTTCTTTTTCACTGTTTTTTGCCCGCCAAGGGTTGTCGTTTGTTGTCCTGGCCTATTGATTGTTGTCAATGTGTGGGAGTGCTTTGTCAGTTGTTGATGTTGGGCAATTGACCGGTGGAGTCGTTGTCAGATGTGATTTTTGGCGTTCAAATCACGCATTAAATACCCTGCATTTTGCGCCTCCGGGCATATTGTCTAGACGGAGCCTAGGATCCCGTTGTACAATGTTTGCCCATATTATGCGATAATTTGATGGTTCATCAATCAAAACCCCCTCCCCCTCTCAGCTTTTCCTACCAAACGCCGACCGTCCTTTGTCTGGTGTCACTTGGACCCGACTGCTTGTTCCCTCGCTCTTTCACTTAATCCTAATCTCCGATTTAAATCTCCAAATTTTCGCGAGCTACTGCCCCCTCATCCAGGCCGTCACGGACTACCCGTTGTTTCCTTTCACCCCCTCCCCAGCAGTTAATTCAATTAACCGGTCATACTTCATGGCTTTGATAAGCGTCCCTTTCTCCCCCCCCCCAGCGAGAGCTTAGTCCCTTTATCCACCCTTCCCCATGCAATTCCCTTCAGTTCATGTCAATTCCCCTCCCTCCTTTCTCCGCACAATTCTAATCTCCGATTTCAATCTCCAATTTTTGCGCGAGCAATTGCCCTCAGGCATTTCGCGGATTTCCCTCACTGCTTCTCGCCTGCCTTCCCCTCCTCCTCTTATCTCCGAAATCAATCTCCGAGTGTTGAGCGAACGAACACTTGCGATTTTGTCCGCTAATCCTTTGCTTCTCCTCGCTTCACTTCTCCCACCACTATCTTTAATTCAATAGCCAATCACCCCTTTATTTTGTATTTTACTTTATGCTCTTGACTCAAAAAAAAAATATTTCATCTCTTTTTGGCGACAACTTGGCGCGCTTCATGAGGTAAAATCATGGGTCGGGAATGCAAACATTTGGGACATCTTTTTTCTCCCCCTCCATCCATTTTTTTTTCCTTTTCTCTCCTTTTTACCTATTTTTCTACACTTTTCCCTTTTCTCTACCTTTTCCCCTCGTCTTTTTTCTCTCTTTTCCTCTATTTCTTTTTTCCCTATTTTCCATTTTTCCCTCTTTTCTCTCCTTTTTTCTCCTTTTTCTCTCACTTTTTCCTCTTTTCCTTTTTTTCTCGCTTTTTCCTCCCTTTTCCCCTTTTTCTCGCCCTATTTCCTCTTTTCCATTTTTATTTTTTCCTCTCTTTTCCCTATTTTTTTCCTCCCTTTTCTCGTTTCTTTCCCTCCCCCGTGAGTGCGTTTCCTCCCCCTCTTTCTATCCCTGTGGGTGCATCCCCTTTTTTCCTTTCTAACCCCCGTGAGTGCATTCCCTCACCCCTTTCTCTCCCTGTGGGTGCATTCCTTTTTTTCTTTTCTCCTCCATCCATCGCGAGTGCAATTCTCCCCCCCCCATGTGAGTGCATTTTACACATCTTTCTTCCCCCACCCCCACCCCCGCCCCTTCACCGAATTTCAATTGATTAATTACATCTTTGGATGGACCAATCAAAATCCTATTAAAACAATTATCCTTTTTTTGGATACGTATATCCTTGGCCAATGGTAGTGTTTTGGAATTGGGGTATCCCATGTTAGCTGGAGATTAATTTAAATTAAAAGAATTGGTTTTTGGTGAATTAATTAAATGAATCCTCTCGTGGGTTTAGACCCCGGTCTCTGGGACAAAAACCCTGGGGTTCGGTTGTTTGTGGTGAATTATTTTAATTTAATCATACATAGCTGACATTTTCCTTTTTCGGATAACTGTACCGCTGCCCGAGTGGTAGTGTTTTGGATTCGACTCTCTGGTTCGGGCCCTTTTGTTTGTGGTCGAATTAATCCAATTAAATTGTCTCATGGGTTATGGACCCCGGCACCAGGGATTGGGTGATTTTAAATCACACATATAAGACATTTATCCTTTTTCTGCCAACACTATCCTTGGCCTGTTGGTTGTGCTCTGGATTTGGCTCTTGGGTTCGGGTCCCCTTATATGTTGCCGAATTAATTGAATTAAATCCTCTCATGGGTTTGGACCCCTGCCCCTGGTATAAACCTTGGGTGGTCTCGACATTAAAAAACATTGGTAAAAATGGGTGTTTTTTGGGCGGGGGAGGAATTTGGACGCCCGTAAACGTGGTCTTATACTACTAACGTCACTGATTCAGAGATGCCAAAAAATCCCCAAAATAATCAATTAGAAAAATATGTCCCCCCTCCTCTGTTCACCCCATTTAACTCACAGGTGAAATGCTTGGCATTGTTGCTGCAATGAATGCCGAAAAGGCACATGATGCGGTTTCGGTCACCTTAGTCATTCCTCATGGCCCAACAGGCATTGTTAGGTGACTGTAAAAATAAATTAAAAAATATATAAATTATTTTTAATTAAATATAATTTTTAAACAGTTTTTTCAGACTTTTGGAAACCGGCAAAGAATGCCCGGCCGAAATTTGCTCATTTCCAATCCAAAGGATTCGTTTTTGTGCACGAGGCAAACCCGAGACATCGGAAAGGTCCTAAAAATGAAATTATTTATTATATATATATTTTTTATTTTTATTTTTAATGTATGTAGGTCTTTTTTTCGTTTTCCAAAATACATTTTATTGTATTTGTCTAATTACTGAAATGCTTAAGTCATTAATAATCCCCGTCTTTTCTGCTCAAAGTGATGACAAATTGTGGGAAGAATGAAATTTGTTTTTCCTTAATGAACCGAATGAAAAATGGCAATGAATGGAAAAGGGAAAAGGCACGAAGCATTCCTTTGGCTGTAAACGTTCCACCAAATTCAAATTTCAGCGCCCTCCAACTCAATTGGATGATCACCGATCGATCACCCTTCCCTCCCCCCTTTTTCCCCCTTTCCCCCCTATGAATCTTTCTTTTCTAATTCTCCGCTTTTTATTCATTTTATCCCTTCCTCGGCCAACTTTCACTTTTACTCGGTTTGGGAAAGGATGGGATAAAAGGAGCACAAAAATCGGTACGATTTGCTGCTGCTGTTGGCCAACACAAAGTTTCGTCGGCTGCGCCTTTCATACTAATTTCAGGACATAAGGAAAAAATTTCTGAAACCCAAGGACTCTGTAAGGAATAATTTATACGATAAATGAAAAAAAAATAAAGTGAATGAAAAATAAATGGAAGAAACAAAACAAATAATCGAAGGAAAATTACAAATGTTAATTCAAAACAAAATACGCCTTGCTAAAATGATCAAAATTTACTTTTTCTTTAATTTCTTCTTTTTCGTGCCATGTCAATTTCTTCTTTTGTCCATCTTTTCTCGAAGTGTGCAACCATTTGGACAACGCTTGGCCAGCAGTTGCATTTGGCCCATCATCAGCGATCCCATCGGGCAAAAGAAGGCCGGAGTCGATTGAAGTCAATTGGTTGAGGTCGGTGAGAATTGTCGGCGAAATGAGACGACGCAAATTGTCCAAATGATCGGCATCGGTAAAGGCCAAATGACGAATGTTTGTCGCAAACATTGGCCAAATTTCACGGACAAAAACAGCCCACAGCGTATCGACATCGTTTCCGAAGATTAAATCCAAGCAGGTGCCTTTGTCAAAAATTTGTTGGTTGGAACGGAGAAATTCAATGACGGAATGGTCAATGCAGCTGAAGAAAAAAAACGCTTGAGTGAATTATTAAAAAAAAATTTTTACGAAATTCCGAGGGAATTAAAGATGATTTGGTTGCGCAGAGCATAATCCGGCAATTCTTCGATAGCGTGCGGGTCACTTCCCATCCTCACCCCCGCCACTTAAAAATTCAAAATTTAAAAAATATTTTAATTAATGAAAAATACCGTTTTTAAATATGACAATTTCCTTCCAAAGTGTCAATTCGCTTTTGCCATCAAAATGCGCGTCCACCATAACATCGAAACGGTCGGAAAGCAATGCCATTTTGAGGCCGAGTTGAGCACGGTCAAGAGATGGGAGAATGTCCATCCAAACATCGCTACAAATCCAACTGAAATTGTGAAAATAAGAAAAAAGGTTGGATAATTTTATTTCATTCAAAATTTTATTTTTAAATATACTTTACCGTCGGTTCATTAGGGAATTAGCACACAGCTTTCTTTTTTAATTGTTAAATGAAAAAATTGATTGGATAAATTAGAAGAAATGAAAGAGAATAAGTGTATGCGTGTTAAGGCAATTGGTGATGATGGGGGAGGGACAAACTGCATAATTAGGTCAATCAGTGACCAAAATGATCAACGTAACACAAAACGACGCTATTGGAGAGGAGAAGAGGGAGAAAGAGTGGGAGAGGAAGCCTCTCTTCCCCCCCCCCCTCTCTTTTGTTTTAGTTCGGGTCTGGGATTCGAAATTAGTCAAAATATCTGCAACACCATCTTTTGATGGGAACTTGGCTAACGCGGCTCTTGGAAAATCCGACTCTGGAAAATCCGACACCAACTTTAAATTTTAAAAATAATTTTGATTCTTTGAGTTGATATTTAAAATACATATAATAAAGTTACAGTATTGAAGTTATCCAAAATATTTTTATTTCCATAATCTATCTAAGGTAGGCATATATATTTATATTTTTTTGTATGCCCTTTTCTGATTATCTCAAAAAAATAATTAAAATAATCTCTGTGGCCCTTGGGAATCGAGAATACAAAGTGTTTAACAGTTTTAGCATATGTGATGGGGGATATTCTCCATGTTGCATGCCATACCGTTCTCTGTTCTCGAATCATTCGGTTCCAGCCCACCCCCTGAGTTTGTCAATGTATCCCGAAGACGGCAAAATCATGAGAATTCACCTGACCTAATCCTCCCCAGTCAACCAAAGCTGATCAGACCATTTTTCGTGAAAAAATTTGCGCAAAACAAAACACTTCTCTGTAAATTCAATTCGAGAACTTGGTAAAGCTAGGCAGATATTAACTCAAACAAGCAAAATTATTTTTAAAGTTGGTGTCGGATTTTCCGGTGTCGGATTTTCCAGTGTCGGATTTTCCGCTTGTGTCGGATTTCCATCGGTGTCGGATTTTCCGCTTGTGTCGGATTTTCCTAGAGCCGCGTTAGCCAAGTTCCCATCAGAGCACAGTTGGTGCTATAACGTTACTCAAAAACAATCAAATGGAAAATTTTTGACAGAAAATTATTCGTAACTTCGCCCAAAATGAATAAAATTTAAAAAATTAGGTAATATTTCGATAGTCCGAAGTGTCTTCTATACAATTGCAAAGTTTCAAAAAAATTCATTAAGTTTCAATAAAGTTATGACTAGGGCTGCAAAAAATATGCACGAAAACTGACCAAAATCCAAAATTTCGCAAAACTCTCTTTTTTAGGTATGTTTTTTAAAAATTTCCAAAAAAGGTGATCTATGTGTGTATTTTTCGCTTTTTTTGCATTTTTATTGTGAAAAAATGCCAAAAATGGTCAAAATATGTATGAAATATACAGCAGTTTTTTGTCGGAAATTAAGTCAGTTTTATCACGCCATTTTTATCAACGATTATTCACAATGAATTAATTAAATGTACATACACATAAAATACAATGAAAATGGACGAATTTACGGCAAGCAAGCAAAGGTCAAATACATACAAATAAATTAGCTATACACAATAAAAATATTGAAATGGCACAGTGCCAGCATTAATTTTCATGGGACCAAATGGCATTTTATGAGTAGGGATCGGATTTTTAGTGATAAAAAATCCCAAAATAATTAACTAAATAGTGAGAAAAAAATTCCAAAATAGTGGCAAAAATAGTGGCGAAAAAGTTCCAAATTTAGGGGTGTAATTTTTTAAATAGCTATTTTTTAATTTGAAAATAATTTAAAATTAAGGAAAAAGATTTTATTCACTGATTGCAGTTACAAAATATTTTCTTAGAAAATATTGAACAAGAAAAAAAATTTGGGGGAAGAATTTTTGTGAAATTTTTCCAATTCTTAGGGATGTATTTTTGAAAATTTTTAGGTCGATTCTTAGGGGTGTATTTTTGAAAAATTTTTAGGTCGATTCTTGGGGTGTATTTTTTTCGTTTTTATTGCATTTTTTGGGAAATTTTCCAAAAAATGCCAAAATAGTGGCAAACATAATGATGAAACGCCAAAATAGTGGCAAAAAATTATTTTAGTGGCTAACTTCCGAAATAGTTTTTTTTAGTGGCGAAGCTCCAAAATAGTGATTCCTAGTGATGAATAGTGGCACTAAAAATGAAAAATTTTCGAAAAAGAATGTGTTTTTCGTGCATTTCTCGTCGAGTTAAAGCCGCAGAAAAAATAGTTAAAAAACTAAGAATCCGATCCCTATTTATGAGTCCAACAAATAAATAATCCTTTATCTTTAATGCCATATACCAGGGATGGGCCAAATTGAAAAATAAAAAGCGAAATGCGAAATTTGCGAAACTGAAAAATGCGAAATGAAAAAAAAAGCGAAATGCGAAAAGCCAAAATATGCGAAAATGCGAAAAGCGAAATGCGAAAAGCGAAATTTTTTCTACAACTTTTTAATAGTTAAAATCATAAAGCAAAAATCATTTTTTAAAATTTTATTCCAAATTTAAAAATCAATAAAACGCTTTTTTGAGGCGCGCTTTTTCCAAAAAAACTTTTTGGTAAGAGGGGGCAGGCGCCGCCGGGAAAATTTTTGAAAATTTGATTAAAATTTGTTGACAGATTTTCACTAAAAAATGATCAAATTTTGTGATTTTTATATAATTTTTCTAAGGAGAAATAAGAGTTTTGGCGCGCCGTTGAGAACAGTTTTTCATCAAATTACCAAATTTTGCGATTTTGGGCCATTTTCTAAGAAAAAATAGGAGTTTTGGGGGCGCGGCGGTGCCGATAGGCGCCGCCGGGGAAAAAAATTGGAAATTTTGATCATTTATAAACAGTTTTTCACTGAAAATTAGCCAATTTATAGGTAAAATTTTGAAAAATTTTATGGGAATTTTATCCAATTCTTAGGGGTGTAAAAGTCGCTTTTCGCGCCAAAAAGCGAAATGCGAAAAGCGAAATGCGAAACGCCAAAAAATGCGAATAATGCGAAAGGCGAAATGCGAAAAGCGAAACCTCGGCCCATCCCTGCCATATACCCCTGTTCATTTCAAAGGTGCTGTGGGACGTTAGTCAAAAAAGCAATTAAGAATTTCGTTTACTTCCAAAAAAGTTAAGGCCTGAGAATCCCAAAAAACCATGCTTTTTCGAGCATTTTTGATCATAACTTTTTTGCTCCTGTAAAAAAAGCATTGATCATTTTAATTAAGTTGTTCACCCCTCGTCAAATCAGCTGTCTCTGATCCAAATGATAATCCGTCTCGGTCGAGCAGCACTCAATTCTTTCCACTCCTTTTCCCATTTTACCAACCCCATCCAATTGGACAACGGGTGAGCCCATAATCATCTGTGTCATATTGTTCCAGTGCCAATTGCTCGCCAGTCGCTTCGTTGATCAGAAAAAGTTGTACAACGGAGCCAATCAAAGTGGACGAACGCTTCAAGTGAATGAAGAAAATCACTGGTGAAGAAGCATTTGAAAATGCCTAAAAAATGGAACAAAATATACTAAAAAACCAATGAAATAGATCTCTGTAATTATTTAGTAGACTAATTGAGCCTGTGAAGTTCCGATAATCACCGTTCTGAGCTGTTCCCTATTTGTATTCCATTGATCCAACGATAAATTCACAAGGCATTTCATCCGCTTGAGCCCACCATCCGGACGAGGCGTGAACAAAAAAATATATTTATCTAATTAATTAAATTTAGACTTAAACATCAAAAAATATATATAAAATAAAATGAAATTAGATTTATTAATTTATTTTTCATCGTAAGTTGCATTTATACAAATTTATTTGTTTTTTTATGCATTGTGTAGATTAGAGCCCGGTGCGGGACGGGATCACGCGCGGGACGGATTTTGCGGGATCTCTCGCGCAACGCAAACGGCACCGCCGGACCGCCCTTCCTCTCCCATTTGCCAAAGTTTTTTGAAAAAGCTAGCCACAAAAAAGTACTCTGAACCTTGGCTCCCTTTGAAAAATCGTGCTCGGTTACAATTATTTTGCATAAATAAAAAGTGGAAAATGGATTTAGGTGTAAGGGATTTTAACAAGGGACCAAAAAAATGTTGAAATGCCCACTTTATCCACACAAAGACTATTGAAAAAGGAAAAAAACTTTATTAATTACTCATTAAAAAACTGGCATTTTTTCGTCGGCACTCGGAAGCATTCCACATAAAAAAGAAAAATTTATAATTAACAAATTCTTTGGACTTGAGGAACATGTGAAAAGCATGACATGAGTTTGGTATTGTGACCTGGTGCTAGGTCGAACCGCAAACAGTCTCAGTGTCAATAAAAATATTTAAATTTAATTATTTTAAAGCAATGTTTTTTATTTTTTTAATTGAATATTAAAATAATGTTAAAAATTGTAAAATAAAACAATAATGTAATTTCGAGGTTTAACTTTCTTCAATGTGTTTTTTCTTCAAAAATTTGCTCAAAATAAATGCTAGCTTTTGTACCATTAATAAATCTAGAATATTTTTTGAATTGTACATTAATGTAAAAAAGAATAAGGATGAAGGAAAATTTATGGGAAAAACTGCATGAAATTTGTCAAACATTGGGTGAAAGTTCTGATGAAAATTAGTAGATTTGAAAATCCTCTAGTAAGCTTACTTGTCTAATTTGATTTAAAATGGAAATTTTTCTTTCAATGCGATTTTTTGATCCGAGATGGAATGCTTTTATAATATTCTTTTTTAGTTTATTTTTTTAATAAAATAATTTTCATTTTAAGTATATTCATTTGAATTTGCAAATAATAAAATTTGGTATTTAACTTAATAAAAATGAGAGATTTATTATTTTTATTGCAAAAGAAAGACAACAATTATGTTTCTCTAGTACAATAAGACATATTTTTCGCACACTTTCATTATATCTATAAGCACTAAAACATTACCATAGGACAAAAGCGTGGAATTCCGGACTCAGCGAGGAGGTAGCAGAATTTTGAGCCCATATTAACCACAACACAATAGACAAATCACAATACACTTTTATGTACAGTACACCCTTTTCAACTTTTATTTAAAACGCCTTTCCCAAGGGCCAAGAGATGTGAAAACAGAATTAATCACCATTTGGGTCGTCCCAATTCTCAAAATCATTGCGCATAAGTCTGTATTGCAAAGATCTGAGATGAGCAAGAATCTCATCTTCGTTTGGGTTCTCAATGGCACCAAAGCCTTCAACCAAATTTCTATAGCAAATCATTTTTCTTGGTATGTTTTCTTCCGTTCTCGAATTCTTATCCCTTGAGTTGGGTCCAACTCATTAAAAGTTGAAAAGGGTGTACTGTACATA